>JANRGW010030858.1:0-16688 GCA_024733675.1 Psilopsiagon aymara | reverse complement strand
GACCGACCCGCCATACAAAATCATCTAAAAGGAGAAAACTATACAGGAGTATTTACACCTCTGATAAATAGACTAACACTGATCCCGGTGTCTCCCTCCAGGCCGGGGCATGGGACACGACACGGGTGCAGGGCAGAGGGGGTCCCAGCCCTCGGGTGCATCCCACCACCGGCTCTGCACCAAGGGCTTGTGTGTGGGGATGCAGCAGCCACTGCTGCCCCCCGCCAGGACTGTGCCAGGCAGTACCATGCGGAGCTGTCGGACCATGGCCCTCAACCCAGCTCCAGCCCCCTGTGGCCAGGCCAGGCCACCCGTGCCCCCCCTGCACCACCATTCACTGCAATGGGGACAATTCCTGGCTCTTGTGCCCAAGGGACCCGTCCCTGGCACAGGACAGCTGCAGGGTCCAAGGCAGCAGCATAGGGCAGCTCAGGACAGACCCAGACCCGCTATAACGAGGGCCAGAGTCGAGCCTCCACAGGACTCCCAGCCCTGCAGCACCTCAAACCCACCAGCTGCTAAGTGCAGCCTCCATCTTCCCAATGGGACACCCAAGTGAATGAGGACAAGGTGCTGGGGAGATCCGGAAGCATGTGAGGCTCCACTCAGGATCTGGAGGTGCTGTGATGTGGCACTGCCTGGCACACACACACTGCACTTTCCATCCTGCAGTCCAGCCTGGGGCAGGATGGGGGTCCCTGCACACAGGGGTGTCCATGTACCAGCTCGAGCCTGGGAAGATGCTGGAGATCTGGAGACGAGGCAGTGATAGGAGGGCAGAGCCACTGAGGCCCCCACGCCCCTTCCCATGATAAAGAAACTGGGAAGCTGAAGCTGGGTCCTGGGCCCCAAGAGCCAAGCTGCAGCGTGGCCCCAGCCCCACAGCAAGGAGGGCAGCTGCTGGGGCTGCCAGCACACTTCGCCTCACAGGAGGCTGCTAATGTCTCTTAGTGGAGGAGACCTTCTTCTTCCTGGCAGCCAGCATCTCATAGAAAGGGTCCCGGCTGATCGCTGCCCTGTGGGGGGAACGAGGGCTTCGGTTAAGAGTACAGCCAGCAGAAAACTACGGCAGGGCCATGGGTAGATCCTTTGTGCCTGGGGAGAGTTTGTTCCAACCATCCCTGCAGGGTGCCCTGCGAAGCACAGTCCCCTTTGAGCACAGCAGACATGTCTCTGCTGTGCCCCTGCCCAGCGCCCACCACCTGCTCCCTCAAGCACTCACTTGATGCACTTGATCCACTCCTCCTTCTCCTCAGGTGTAGGGGCAGAGATGCGGTATACGGTGTGGTTCCCCTCCACCACACGCCCATCCGCCTCTGTCTTGCAGGCCTTGATCACCTGGTCCTTGTTGTCAGGGATGTAGAGCTCAAAGCAGTTCTGGGAGGGAGGAGATGGTTCAGATGCCGCCCCTCTTCCAGCAGAAACCCCAGGCTGGGAGGGACAAGGCAGAGCACCAGAGCTCCCATCACACAGCCTTCCCCAGGGCAGCCGAGAAGGACAGACCCACTCTGACCATCACCAATGGCCCTGCCACCAGCCCTAGACACCATGCGGGCTGGACTCAGTCACTGTGAAGGGCAGATGCAGTGCTGGCTGTGGGGCCCTCCCAGGCCTGCAACACCCCCAGCTTCCCCTGCTGCAACTGAAGCACCAAGGCCAACTCCAGCCCCGGGACCCCTGCCCTGGCACTCACCGGCTTCTTGGAGTCCTCTACCTCACGAATGCTCAGGTTTTCCAGTGGGATGATGCCACGGGGCTCTTTATCCTGGAGGGACCAAGCAGATGTGTTGGCTACAGGCTGGGCACCACCAAACCCCACAGGGATCAGGTGCTCTCCCCTGCCCTGCCTCAGCACCCCACAAGCACTGGTCACTAACCGTTGTGTACTCGAAGTAGTAAAGGCAGTTGTCAGTCAGGATGAACCAGCGCCGCTTCCATGTCTTCACCCTGCCTCCTGGGAGCAGAGAGGAATGGGTTGGGTGCAGCCCTGGCTGGGCTGGCAGCACATGGAGGCTGCAGAAGCGCTGGAGCCCGCGTGACACACACAGATGAGCACTGGCACCGGGCGCAAGCAGAGCCAGGCAGCGTGGCGGGCAGCAGGCAGCATACACCATGCCGGCACGGCACGAGAGCGAAGCAGACAGATGAGGATGGAGGTGGACGGTGGTGGAGGCACCTGCTCCCACCCAGCATGGAGCACTGATCCAGCATGGCCAGAGGATGCTGCAGCCAGGCAGCTCTCAGGGGTACACATGGGCCATGGTCCTGCTACGTTGCAGTGCCAGGGCAGGCATCAGCCCAGGACCATGCCTGACGACTGCTGTTTGGAGGGAGATTCAAACTGCACCACAGAGGGAGAAGCTGCTCCCTGGGCTTATGGTCCTCCAGCCCCAGCTCCCACTCCCCCTCTGCCACACACCTGCAGCAGTGCCAGATGTGCTGCCACTGTGTGCCCAGCACCCAGGACATGCTTCCTGGGTCCAGCACCATGTGCGCTGGGGCCCTGCTCATTCCCCCACCTGCAGACAGCCCCACACCTCCCGCCTGCCCCATTCCAACTGGCCAAACCCTCCATTCCTGCCCCACAGCCAGGCTGGTGCCAGCACTTCCTTGAAGAAAAAAACCCTGCCTCTCTCCAGCCAAGCCCACCCCAAACCCCAGGGCTTGACCAAGGGCCACCTCTGCTGGGGCTGTGGGTGGGAAGAGGCCAGAGGTTCAGAGCCCAGGGCTCTGCAGCACCACACAAGACCGAGGGCCAGTGCAGCCCCAGGGCATCACTGATGGCTGGTACCCTGGGGCTGCAGACAGTGGAACGGGGGGCACTGCCAGTACTCAGCACAGTGACCGCTGGGAGCCTTTGGTGCAGCACAGGGCATCACACAGACAGCTCCTGCTGCTCCCATCCAGGTCCAGGCACTCAGCACCCCCTGATCACCACACACAGGCTGGGACCCTTCCTGAGGATATCCCAAATCTGTCCCCAAAACATGAAGATCTTCTGTGGCCAGGCTGAGCTGCCTGTGGACACAGCAAAGCACAGATGGGCAGGTGGTCCCGTCTGTCCCTGGCACAGGGTCCACAGGGCAGTGGAAGGGATTGGCAGGCCCTGGGGAGCGCTCGGCATCGGCGAGGCTGGTACCCACATCCCTGTCCTGGCAGTGGCAGTGTGTCCCCACAGCAGGCGAGGGCCCCAGGCCGTGCGGGGGGTTAGCAGCAGCAACAGCAGCAGCAGCGAGACTCGTCACCAGCAATTAAAAATGTAAAGGAAACAAAGACCCAGCAGCGTGAGCAGAGCGGGGAAGAGGGGTACATACCTCCTGGATTTGGGGACAAGGAAGGGAAGAGCCAAAATCATGGAAACATACAAATGAGGAAAAAAAGAAAATTAAAAAAAAAAAAAAAGGGAAGAAAATAAAACCAAAAAGAGGAACCCTCACGCCCCCCCTCGCCCTGCGTGGGTCAGTGGGGCACGGCGGCAGCAGGGAAGCTGTGAGAGGCCACGCTGCCGGCACTGCCATAGGTTAACCTGCCCTGACCTGCTCTGGCCGTGGCAGATGGATCCTCAGCTGGGGGGGGGCAGGGCCTGGCTCCCCCCCCCAGCCACCCCATGGGGTCCTTCCCTGCCCCATGGCAGCTCTGCCATCTCTGCATCCCCCTGACACCAACAGTCCCCACAGCGGGTGCTGCCGTGCATGGGCCCTTCCACCCCTTGGGCTTGCTTGGGACAGGAGGGACATGTCTGGGCTCTCCCTGTACTCCCCCAGCCAGAGCTGGGAGCAGATGGCCCTTGTTCAGCCCCACGGCTGGGTTCTGCTCAGGTCAGGGCATGGAGCAGGGTGAGGTCCCTCTTCAACACCAAGGGGTGGCAATAAGGCCAAAACACTCCCTGATAGACTGGGCAGAGTCCTGATCCCAACGAGAGCCCCAGGAAGGGTCTCACCAGACCTGCAGCCCCCACCCCCCCTCACTTAACCCAGGCAAGGATTCCCCAGAGCTTGCCAAGAGGAGAAGCCACAGGAGCCAGGGCGCAGGCAGGCGGTGCAGCGGGGATGCCATGCACACTGCCTGCATGTGGAGCCAGATGCCAAAGTGAGAATGCTGGGGGGGTGAGGCAGGCACTTGTCTGTGGCATGGAGTGGGCACGCACGCAGCCTGGGGCAGCTCACCGCTCGCTCCCAAGGCCTGCTGTGGCAGGATGCTGCTGTGATTGCTGACGAGAAGGGCTTCATGGTCTCTGTGCTCCAACACCAGACCCTGGTACCAGCTCTGCACTCTGGGGCTTGCCCAGCCTCAAGACAGCATCCCCCTGGATGCCCACCCAGCCACACCACTGTAAGTGAGCTCCTGCCACCCAGCCCACGGAAGATGAAGGGCTGATGGATGTACAGATGGATGTACAGACGCTGTCCACATGGGGGCTGTGTCCCTGTTGTAGCCTCTTGCCCCTCAATAGGGCCGCATTCTGAGGAGCCAGGCCAGCAGATGATGTGCAGGCAGCCCAGAGGCATCACACCCTGCTCTGTCCCTGGGGACAGCCTGCCCTCCCCAGTCCATGTCTGCCAGCACTCACCAAGCTTCAGCAGCCAGCCCTCCCGATCGGGGTTGAAGAAGGTGTGGGTGAGGTCGTTGCCATCATCCTCAGGGATTTTGAAGGGTTCATTCTTGATGCTCTCATACAGATTCTGGTACAACACCACACAGTGTCAGCTCTGCCCTTCCCAAGGGGCCCTCTGACGGGTCAGCTCCACAGCTCATACCCCGCCCCTCCACACCCTGTCCCTCACCTGGAGCAGCTCCTCTGGTAGGTCCCCCCCATCATTGATGCCACGGTTCATGGCGATGAAGCGCTCGGCCGTGGGCTTGTCCTTGACGTTGGGGTTGTGCAGGCTGGTGTTCAGCATGATGATAGCGAAGGAGAGCACGTAGCAGGTATCTACAAGGGCAGAGGGGAGTCAGCCGCAAGGCAGGGCCTGGGGCAGAGGGGCCAGGCAGGCACTCACCTGTGGACTGGAAGACGCCGGGGTTGCACTGGCAGTACCGCTGTGCGAAGGCCTCCATCATCCGGTCGATCTTCTGTGCCTCCCCGGGCAGCCGGAAGCTCCACAGGAACTGCCTGGGAAGAGTGAGGGGTCGCGCTGCTCTGGGGGCTTCACACACCCTCTGGCCCCCCCGCAGCCCACCATGGGCCACGCTCAGCCCCCTCTGCTCACCGCAGGGCCTGCACGAGGTTGAGGTCAGTGAACTCATGCAGCTCCACGAAGGCGTGCAGGACTTGGATGTTGAAATCATCCCTGTGGGAACAAAGCCAGAGCATGAGGGCTGCATCATCAGCAAGTGCGGTTACTGCTGAGCATCTCCCTGCCCTGCTCTGCGCTGGGCTTGAATCCAGTGCTCAGACCCCCGTGTACCCCACCCTGCTGCCCTGTAAACTCGAACTGCTGCAGTGTCCCAGGAGACCTGAGAAGCCCTGGGCCAGCGCACCTCTCACCCAGGTAGTCACCGATGGCAGTCTTGTTGAGGCCCTCGCCCTTGTAGAGGAACTGAGCGATGTCCTCACGTGTGTTCTTCAGCAGGTCATTTTCGATCAGGAACTGGATGCCCTGGAGGGTACACGAGGCTCTCCTCTGGGCCTTGCTGCTGACCCCATCAGCCCCTGCCCCAGCAGGACCATGAGGAGGCAGAGCCCAGCACAGCCCCAGTCAGGCAGGTGAACAGCCCCGCTCCTCCCGGTACCTTCTTGGGATCCATGTTGAACTTCTTCCTGCCCATGGCCACCTGCTTGTTCCTCTGCATGTTTTTCCTGCAGCGCACAAAGCAGCTTTGAGCCCTCAGCAGGGATCTACCTGGCTGCCTCCTGTACAGCCCTCTGGGCAGAGCACTGCAGGAAAGGGTCAGCCTGAACAGAGCAGGAGCCTAGCAGCTCTGCCCAGGCCAGGCCCCTGCACTGATCCTGCAGGGGGCAAAACTGGCAAATGGCTTCAGGTCCCTGCACTGCTCCATGGGGCTACTCATGGCCTTCTGAGGCCCAAAGCAACGAGGAGCTGCTGTGCTCCATCTGCAGGGTCACGCTGTGCAGATGGGTGCTGGGTCTGGCATCCCGACACGTCACCTCTGCATGGGGCGACCAGGGCAAGCTAGGTGAGGCTGGGTTCTCGGTAGAGCAGCCTTCAGGCCTCAGTGGGGCTGGTGGGAGGGTGATGGCCTTCAGGCCCCAGTGTGTGACTGGACAGGACACTGGGAGTTAGCTCCTGCCAGCTGCAGAACCCCCTAATCCGGGGCTGGCACTGCCTGGCCAGCCAAAACAACAAAGTTGCTGTGGCGAGACAGAGGGACTCAGGCTTGGGAAAACAGACTTTGGGAGCAGCACTTCAGGCTGGGATTCTGCTGCCCCTCTGAGGAATTCAGAGCGTCTGGGAAAGACCCCAGCACCCACGGAATGGGACTGCACCACTCAGCTGCCCATGGCACAAGTGACATCCAGCAAGGCCTTGCCACAGCAGAACAGACTCAGGGTAGCCCTGGGCTGTGACAGTGAAGCACTCACCTCTCCTCTGTGGACCCCAAGTTCTCGATCTCACTCGTCACTTCTGCTATCTCATCTTTCAGCCGCTGAGGGAGAGAGTGCACTGAGACAGGAGGTGCCTCCTTCCCTCCCAAACCCTCCAGCCTTGACAGGAGCCTGGGTCCAGTCCCCCAGGAGTAGAGCATTCCTTCCCTCCTTCCCAGCCGGAGAGGCTGAACCGGCTCAGCAGGTTCCCACAGAAGGGTCTGGCTGCACCTCACTGCTAATCCCCCTCAGCACCGCCATGCTCGAAGTGCGCAGGAAGAGATTCAGAGGCTAACAGAATTACTCCCAAATCCCTTTAGATCATGCCCAGCATATGGCAGCCTCTGCTGCTTTAATCAGGGACACAACTGACAAGAGTCTCAGATGACCATTAACCTCACAGCCGCTCGCCAGAGCAGTGGCCTGGCCAGGGACATATTCCTTGCCTGTGCCAGGAGGGGGCTGGCATGGAGGTGCTGGTGCCATGGGGAACAGCACAAGCACAGGGCCCAGTGCACTGCGAGCACCAAGGACTCATCGGCTGCCAGCCTGGGCTTGCCCTCCCCTGGCACCTGCTCCCAGCCCCCGGGCTCTTCAGCAGTAGTGCTGTCAAGCAGTGGGCAGCAGATCACAGGCTCCCTGTGTCCACCTGTGGACCGGCTCATCCCACCCTGCAGTCGAAGAGCTCCCATTTCCTGCCCTAAAAGGTCCATGAGAGCCCCTATGGGCCGTGAGGAGTCAGGGCTGACAAGGAAAGGGGATGGGAGCACAAACCCAACCCACAGCCTTGCCTGCTCCTCCATGGGCTGTGCAGATATGGAGCACAGCACCCCAACCCCACAGCTGTTATGGAGCACAGCACCCCAATCCCCAGCCAGAGCAGCTTCTCCTCCCCACTTCTGCTTTCCCTGCAGCAGGGTGAGGGACCCTAGATGGGGCCGCAGGCACCCTGATCAGTGACATGGGCAGGCTGATTGTTCCCTGCCTCCCAGCAGACAGACCCCAGGAAGATGCTGCCGCGCCAGGAGTGGGGGATTTCCCTCAGCATCGCACCTGTATGTCAGCCAGCAGCTCCTGCTTGCGGCGGCGGATGTTCTCTAGCTCCTGGCACTCCTCCGGGGTCAGGTCACTGGGCACTGTGTGGAGACACAGTCAGCTTAGCACGCACGGCCCTGGGAATCATCCCCCCAGGCTCCCAGAGCCCCTCAGGAACCGCGATGTGGAGCCGCTGGGTGCCCACAGGAGCCGGGCTGGGAAGCAGAGTCCCCAGCCCCACACACAGCCAAATGCCACAGATGGCAGGAGAGGAATGCGAGGGCCAGGGATGGCCCCGGGGCAGTGGCTGCAGGGGGGAGGAGGCACTGCCGGTTCCTGCTGATTCAGCCCCCGGGGCTCGGCCTGTTTAACTCCCACCACCCCAGCCAGGCCCGCGGCAGTGCCTGTCCTGGACCCTGCTGCTACCCAGAGCACAGGCTCCACACAGACCTGGAGCCCTGGGGGCTGCTCTGCCACACCGGGCCAGCTCCTGGCCACCCTGCAGCCCCCTGTGCTGGATCCATCCTTCCAAGCCTGCACCCGGAGCTGGCGCACCGTCCGGATAGACTCACACACTGTGACATCCACATGTCCATGTCACCCTGCAGAAGCCTGGCATCCCTCCCCAGCACCATGCCCATGGCTCAGCCCTGGGGCTGCCACATGCTCCCGTTGCTCCAGGACATTCCCATTGCTCCTTGGAGCATGACCTCCTGCTCGGCAGTGACATGGCATCCCATAACCATTCCCTCCTGTTCCCAAGGTCACGCACTCCCCAGCAGCGCTGCCAGCCCTCACCTGCTGCCTCTGCAGCAAGCTCCAGCAGCTCCGGCCACCACTGCTGCCAGCCCCACTCACCCAGCACAGCAGCCCGGGCAGCCTCCTCAACTGCGCATCACTTCTCCCTGAGTGGCCCCAGGGCAACGGCAGCCACACAAACAGAATCCCCGAGCTCAGCACTTTCCTGACTGTTCGGGCTGATGAGCTTCTTCCTTCACAAAACTCCCCCCACCAAGGCTGGAGGTAGCCCCTGCTTGCGACACTGGCCCTCCAGACATGGCAGCAACACTTCCCAGACAACCCAGCTCATGGCACCAGACTAAAAGCTATTTAAACTCAAAGCACCGGAGGCCTCGTGTTATCAGTAGATCCAAGCACCCTCTGTGCACCCCAGCACTGTTCTTGTGAGTGCTCTGCTGCTCTGCCCAGCACCCAGGGCTCCTGGCAGGCCCAGCCTTGCTGCAGGAGGGAGGCTCAAGCTGCAAACGCGCCTGTTGCCAGACACAAAAGCCTCTAAATCCCAGGGCTGCAGCGGGTGCTGCAGAACCCTCCTGCCCGGCTGCAGCGCAGGGGAAATTTGGTGCCAGGGCTGGACCTGCCCCAAGACTGGAGCCAGCAAACGGAGCAGTGGCAGGAGCCAGCACAGGGAGCAGGAGCAACAGCGCAGCTTCCTGTTGCCCACCTGCAAGCAGGCAAGCTCCCAGCCGGCCCCGGGGCAGGCACAGCACAGGGTGAGATGCAGCAGGGTCTGTATTGGAGCCTGCACCGGTGCTGCAGAGGAGAAGGGTGAGCACTCGTGACATGGCCCAGCCATGTCAGCAGCAGCCAGAGGAAGAGAAACCTCAGACACAAGAGCTTTCCTGGGGAAGGAAGAGGGTGTTAACCCTTCCCCACGCTCTGCTCCGCACCCTCCTGCAGCGCCCAGCGCCGCCCCAGTACTGCTGACGGTGGGTGAGCCTCGCTGCAGGCAGAGCAGGGCTGCAGGGACTGGCAGGCTGGAGCTGGCACTTGCTGCCCTGGCTGCAGGACTGCAGGATCTCAGTGCAGGTGCCGACGCCCCAGTATAGGGGCTGGGGGTTCCCGCAGCTTCTGCTGCTGACAGCGAGCCCAAGGACCCCACGCACCAGTGGCAGCAGGAAGGGGACTCACAGGATCCATCCGTCTGTCCCAGGCTCCAGCTGGGCACAGCAGCCACTGCACATCCCCCCAATTCCACCATGCCCAAAGCAAAGCACCCCTGTGACACCCAGACATCATGCACGTTCACACCTGGTGCTCATTCCTACCCCGCTGCCCCCAGACAAGCAGGTAGAGCCCTGCCTCTCCAGCCTTCCCTGCACTCCAGCTCACCGCTGCCCTGCACGCTCAGCACCATCCTGGCAGGAAGCCTCCCCTGGCTGTGCCAGTACTGCAGTGGCTCTGTGGAGGTGTTGCTGTTTTGGGGCACAGGTACCTGCCTGCCCCAGTTCTTCCCTGGTGAGTCAGGGCGGTGCTGTGCCAATGAGCACTGGGGCCACCAGGAACCAGCACCACCAACACCCTGCTCCTGCCACCACCAGGCCAAGACTGCCAGCACCTTAACTCCTCTGCTCCCGGCCAGGGGGAAATGGAGCAGCCAGGGCCCTGTCCTGGCACTGGGGGTCAGGATGTGTTGGGTTCCCAGCCAGGCACTGGGCCTGGCCCAGCCCTGACTTGGGAGCTGCCCAGACACTCGACCCAGCACATCCTGAGCTCAGTGCGGCAATGCTGGGGTCTGTTCCCTCCACCAGCTGGGTCCTCCCACCCCAGCAGGCCCCAAGCCCTCCCTACCCAAAGTCTGGTGCCTGCAGCAGGAGCAAACTCTGGCACATCCCATCCCACTGTCAGCTGCCTGGAGAGGATGTGTGAGCCCTGGCCACCTTGACTCAGCTAAATCCAGCTCAGCAACATGAGATGAAGAAACACCACCCGAGCAGCAGCTGCGGAGTTGAGGGGAGAAAGGGCTTCGGGAGCCTCACTTGGCCCTTTGGCTCACAGCTGCACTGCAGCAGCAGCAGCACTGCCGCTGGCTCACACTGTGCCTGCACTGGACCGTGCTGGCAGGGCACTGGGTTTAGTCTGCCTCAGCTGGGGGACCCACAGGGCCCCCCGAAACTTTCTGCCTGTCTCAGCACACCACATCCTGTTTTCACTGCACCATGTGCACATCCTGGTTTGTGTCAGCCCCACACTTCCCCACTGACAGCAGAGGTGCTTATGGAGGAGGATTTGAGGCAGGCAGCTCCAGGGAAGACCCTCCCCGGTGCCACAGCCCTCATGCTCTCATACAGCCCTGCCTGTCACCAGAGCCTGACCAGGAACCCACATCCACCACTGCGGCCTTGCTCCTGCACTCCCCATGCAGACTCCAGCCAGCCATGCAGCCAGGCGAGCACTGGCTCTGCCATGTCCACATGCACCGAACACAGTGCAGATGCTGGGAGCGCAGTCCCCACATGTTGCTTGCCCCCCTGCAGCACTCACCATGCTGGGCATCAGAAGGAGCAGAGCCCGCTGCTGCTTGGCCCCAGCTACTGCCGGGTTGCAGGGCTGGCTGGAGGGGACCTGCCAGCCCCATGGCACAGCCCCCCCGAGGGCCATGCTTGGGCAATAGCCCAAGCAGATCCTGCAGTGGCAGCAGATCCCGCAGGCAGCCAGCCCTCAGCAGCATCCCCAGTGCAGCAGGCACTGAGCTTCCCTGCATGGATTCGGGTTTGGAGAGTGTCAGTGGAGCTGCCTTTGCAGCCATACACAATTGCCAGATGGGCAGAAGGGTGAGGGGCTGGAGCAGGATGTGCCACAGCCACATCGGGTGATGTGCATCCTCACATCCACCACCGGCTCTGGAGTATCCCCGGTCCCAGCACGGCACCGGTGCAGGGTGATGCCACACGAGGTACATGTGCTCCACCGCTTAGAGGCCCAAGCCTGGGGAGGCTGGTGGTGCACAGGGGAAGAAGGTGGTAAAGCAGCCAGGACTCTGCAGCTGTCACCAAGAGCCATAAGGAGCAGGAGCCAGAGACACTGCCACATCTGCTGGGAGGCGGGGGACCCCACGGCAGGCAGAAGGGAGGGAATGAAGTGCCTACCTGCCTTGGCAGCCACGGAGGGGCAGAGGAAGGCCTGGAAACTGGAGGCACAGAGCTCGCTGACCGTCCCCATGCTGCAGAAGTGCCAGGGCAGGCAGAAGCAGGCAGAGGCCTGGCTGGTGCCGGTGCCTGCTGGGCACAGGCAGGGTGGCCGCAGGACTCCTGCTGGCTGGAGCTGGGGAAGGCGGCTCTGCCAAGGGAGCTCCAGCTCTGGAGCCCACGCACCAGCCTCAGCCAATCCCCACTATCCTGCCTGCGCAGCACTCGCGTTGCTCCTGGGCTCCGGCCGCCGGTGGCTCAAAGCCACTTAGAGGTCAAAGAGTTTGGGAAGGGCCAGCAGCCCCCAGCCTGCTCGGGCTGCGCCCTGGCAGCCCCTTGTCCCTGCGGGGGGCCGGCAGCGGAGTATTTTTAGAGCAGTTTTATCCCTCCGTATTAGAGCATTAAGCATCAGGAGCTGGCGGTCGCGTAGCAACCAGCACTGCATGAGGGAAGTGCTCCAGGAGACGAGGTGGTTGTGCCGAGGCGTGGGGAGTGTGGGGTGCCGGGTCCAGTGCACCCTGACAGGCCCAGCCTGCCCCGGTGTGGTGCCGGTCAGCGGCTCAGCTCCCAGCAGCACAGCAGCGCACCACGGGGGCTCCTGCGGCAGGACTGGGGGTGCCCTGCCTGGGATCCCGGCCCCAGGGCGAGCTGTGGAGCTGAGGGCACGGCACAGCCCTCCTGCCCGCATCCCTGCTGCACCCCAGTCCCCCCCCAGCCCCAAAGGCATCAAGTGAACCCAAACCAGCCAGACAGCTCTTCCCCTCAAAGCAGGAGTGATCTCCAACACAGAGAACGGCCATGAGTAACAAACCCCAGAGCCTGTCAGGGCAGGAGGCAGCGTCCTGCAGCCAGCCAGGCTGCCAGGAGCCGGCAGGCACTGGGGTGTGCTGAGCCAGGGGAAACCAGAGCCAGGCACAAACCAGGCCGGGCAGGAGCAGGAAGGGCACCCCAGGAACAAGCTGCCTTTGGAGGCAGAAGGGTGCAGGGCTGGAGGGGACCCAGCTCCCAGGACAGTAGGGCTGCATGTGTGAGGACAGGTGGAAGAGAAGGATGAGGGCAGCTCAGCACTTCCCACTGATGTGATGGACCCGGTTTCAGTACCACTTCCCCTTTCTCAGGGGATGAAGTGGTGGTTGCCACATCACCAGGAGGCAAAAGGCCAAGTGAGAGGAGCTGGAGCAGCTGAGCTGGGCACATGGTGTGCTAAGAGCTGTCCAGGGCCTGGGCCAGCATCTGGAGAAACCCTTTGTGGCATGGGCACCCATGGGTGCTCTGTCAGATTGAAGCAGGGTCAGGCAGCATCTCCCATGCTGCACAACCCAGGCATCCAGCTGGATCCTCACACTCTGTCTAGGCGAGGGGTGGTGGTGTACAAAGACCCCAGGGTCACGTTAACCAGCGCTCCAGGACTTGATCCATCATCTGCTAACCTGAAGAGCTACCTCCCCAGAGCAGAACCTCTGACCCAGACCCGCTGTGATAGCCCAGACGGGCTGAAACAGCCACTAAGGGACACACAGGCCCCGCTGCTTCCCTAATGTGTGGCTGCTGAGTGACAGTGCTGTGGTTTATCATCCCCTGCTCCCCAACAGCTCAGGAGAACTGGCTGATGGCCTGTGCCCAGCGCTGCGCTGCTGAGGTCCCGACAGCCCAAGCTCTTGGCCCTGTTCTCCAAGCCCAGTACCCTCTCTGTACCATCCTTCTGTCTTTGACCTGGCAGCCCCAGAGCTCTGGCAGAGTTGCTCCCCAAGCCAGGCTCAGCCCTGTGCCACACCTGGGAAAGGGCTGGTGCATCAACAGCAGCAATCACTGCCAGCCCCATTCCCCTCGCTGCAGAGGTGCACACTGGGGTTCTGTGCCGCCTCCAAAAGAGCTGAGCCAGAGGCCAAGGGGCTGCCAGGGCCTGCTAGTAAAACAGAGCTGGCAACGAGGAGAGGACAGGATCCCCCAGCCTGGCACGGGGACCTGACAGCCCACCCTCCTCTGGGCATCTCCTGCACCTCACACAGCCCATCCTGCATCCCTACACCAGCCCCTCTACCCCAGATAGTGAGGCTGCCTGGGCACAAGCGGCTTTGCAGGAGGTTGCATCAGCCCTGCGTAGAGAAATCCCTTTATCCCTGAGGCCAGAGTGAGCAGTAATCCCTCAGCTGCAGCAGGATTACCAGCACTGCCCAATCCTCCTCACCCTGGGGTGAGGCAAGACAGATCCCAGCTCATCACACAGTGCCAGGCAGAATCGTGCTCCCATGGCTGCTCACCAGTGCTCCAGCTCAGTGGGACAGAGGCAGCGGCTGGTTCCCAACAGGACACCACCACCATGCCGTCCACACTCTGCTCCTGCCAGGTCATCTAGGGATGGTCTCACCATGATCCCTGCGAGGAGATACTGGGAAGGGGGTAGGAGTGGGGGGAGCCGCATCTGTGCCACCAGCTGCTCACCCGGGATTTGCTCTCTGCTAAGGGCTGGAAGAGGGACCCTGTATGGAAGAGCAGACACCGGCGTCACCACAACCCCTCCAGCAAGAGCCTCCCTGCTGGACTCCCACCACACCAAGGCTGCAATGTCCCTCCAACAGGGACAGCAGCGGGATCGGGAGGTGGCTGTGTTACTGGCATTGCTGCCCTGCGGCACAGTAAGCAGGCAATTCTGATGCTGATGGACAGCCCAGGACTACTTCCAGGCAATTCCAGGAAGCAGCGAGAAGCTGCTCTCTGAACCGCTCTCTGCTGAGCTCACCTACTAATGGGCTGCAACCGACACTGCCTGGGCTGGGCTGCAACCAGTGGGCTGGGTGCTTGCACCTTATCTCACACAGTAACCTCCCTGCTGCCAAGCACAGTCACTTCTAGGGTAGAACAACAGCCTCTGAACCGCCTGCATTTCACAACTGTCACAGGCAGGAAACCAGCCCATGAACCCCTCTGTATTAGCACCAGCAGCATCCAGGTGACAGTGCCTCGTGGGGACGAACAGCCATCAGCACAACGGGCAGCACTGAGACCACGGTTTGAGATCATCCCCAGCCTGACTCCAGCCTCCTCCTCAGCAAAGTCCTTGCTGAAGGAAAAGCCCCCTGCCGATCCACAGGAACCTGCCTCAGGGGGTGGAGGCATAGGCAGTGCCTTCCTGCTCCGTCTTGCCTCCCGGCACCGGGAGAGAATGTTCGATGAACACGGAGAATACAGGAAAGCAGGGAAGCAACCTCCACTTGAATGATAGACAGGACCTGCAGCACCTGAGCCGCCTCAACCCTGCCAGGAGCAGACCCTGGCCACACACTGAGCACTGTGAGACATTCAACAGCCACGGCGGACACAAGCAGCCCGCAGATCTGCAGTCTGAACACCAAGAGCGAGAAACAAAACGAAGGCAGCGAGTCCCTGAGCTCGGCAGCACCGACACGGAGGCCAGCGAGCCCCTGTGGCCCTGCAGCGCCGACACCGCGGGCAGCTCACGAGCGGCGGCAGCACCGGCAGAGACCCGGGGCAGATGAGGCCGGGCCCGGTCAGAGCTGAGCAGCACCCGGGAGCCCACCCCGCGCTCTCCCGCGGACGCCGGGAGCCGCTTCTCCCGCGGCGCTTCCTCCGCCGCCGCGCCCGCCCCCCCGAAGCCCCCGCCGCAGATCACGCTCCGCTCGCGGCCCGCGCCCGCACTGACCGTAACCGTCCTCCTCCTCCATGCCGCCGCCGAGCCGGCCCTGCCCGCGCCAACGACGGCGCGGAAGCCGCCGCGGGCGGCGTCTACATGACGCAGGAAGAGGCGGTGCCAGGCAGGCGCCTCGCGCAGCCGCTCTCCCCGGCAGAGCCGCCCGCTCCTGACTCATCGCCGCGTGTTTATTGTGGGGCGCGCAAGCGCAGAGCGGCCCGGGGGGGTTACCGCTGTTTCCGATGACCGCGATGGGGTTGCGAAAGGGGAGCAGGAGCGGGAGGAGCACTCCCCACAAGGGAAGCAGGAGCGGGAGGAGCTGGGGGTTGATTCGGAGGAAACTCCAGGACCAAACTTGCCAACCAAGTTTTGACAAGCAGGTAGTCCTTATTGCGGCACCCAGAGACACGAGGGATAGCTCCTCCTAACCTGTGCCCCCGTATTGCTACACAGGCCATCCTCACATAGCAGTTGGGCACACATAATCATGAGGCTACAGATGGATTGCATCATTTTCCAGAAAGTTCCCCACATGCCTACAAAACTGTGGTGGTGGCCTCTGAGGGTTGTTTACTTCTTCCAACAGTCTTCATCACTTCTGGCAGCCTTCGAATCACATGGAGTAGATGCTTATACCAGCTTAACTGGTTCACTAACACCATTGACATAACAATCATCCTGTCCTTCTTCTTATCAGTTAGTTTAACAGCAGCCCATTCTCGACCCCTGCCATTCCAGATACTCCTTATCCTTACGGCCTGTTCTTCTAGCCTGTTTTTCTTAAACACCTTTGTACTAAGGTCAGAAAGGCCTAAAACTACACCACTTTATCTTATACGAGAATTCTCAGTATGTCCTCCAGCTGTGAATCATGAACCTCAGTAAATTTCCATTGCTTCTGTTACAAAGCCATCAAACTTAACATTAATTAAAATTGATTCTAAAGTTTTATATATTTCATTTTGTGATTTTGTGGCCCCCTTGTCTCAGGGTAAACGTTTATGCCAGCTGCCAAAGTCATTCAAACTACAGGCACGAACGGGTGCCTTCACTCCGGTGCCTGGCGGGGGGAAGCTCATGGCTTGTTCACACGAGTGGTCCTTTGGAGCACTGGAGTGCGATCTCTGGCATTTACGGGTCTGTGCCGCTGCCTGATGCTACGCAACATCTTCCTCCTCCTGTTCAATTTTTTCCTTGTGGCAGAGGTGGGCTCCCAGTCTGGGTGGGAACGGGGGGATGACACGAGCCAGCTCTTGAGGCCCTGGGAGCCTGGTGCCTCCCCATCACAGCTGCGATCTGCTGCCTCCGACCCCTCCAGGGACTCAGAAGGCTCCGCAGCGAGAAGTCTCCTCTTTTTCTCGGCTGGGATGGAGACCTCCTCCTCGCCCGCTGGAGCACCGAGGCTGTTGCCTGCCTTGTGCCTCCTCTTCTTTGTGAAGGAGCCAGGGGTGACCGGGCTGGGCTCCTTCTCCCCACTGCAGAGAGAAAGGTGGTGTAAATGGTCATGGACCAGCACTGTTCAGGGGGCAGG
>JANRGW010030857.1:0-14492 GCA_024733675.1 Psilopsiagon aymara | reverse complement strand
TCTCCACGCAGCCTTCTCTTCTCCATGCTGAACAGCCCCAACTTTCTCATCCTATCTTCATACGGGAGGTGCTCCAGCCCCATGATCATCCTCGTGGCTTCCTCTGGACTTGTTCCAATAGTTCCATGTCCTTTTCATGTTGAGGACACCAGAACTGCACACAGTACTCCAAGTGAGGTCTCACGAGAGGAGAGTAGAGGGGCAGGATCACCTCCCTCGACCTCCTGGCCATGTTCCTTTTGATGCAGCCCAGGATACGGTTGGCTTTCTGGCCTGCGAGTGCACACTGCCGGCTCATGTTAATTTTCTCATCGACCAGCACTCCCAAGTCTTTCTCGTCACGGCTGCTCTCAATCTCTTCTCTGCCCAACCTGTAGCTGTGCCTGGGATTGCTTCGACTCAGGTGTAGGACCTTGCACTTGGCATGCTTAAACTTCATGAGGTTGGCATCAGCCCACCTCATAAGCGTGTCAAGGTCCCTCTGGATGGCATTCCTTCCCTCCAGAGTATCAACTGAACCACACAGCTTGGTGTCATCAATAAACTTAATACTTGGGGGTTTATTTCCATTTCAAATATCTGAAACATTGCCTCAATTGAATTGCCATTCTCTATTCATGTCTAACACTAATGTTAGTTATTTTAACAGCTACACTTTAGGAAATGTACATTTGAACAATATAACAAACATGGATATCTCCTCATCTATTCCACTACAATTCCTGCAGTAGACTTCACGGAAAAAACAATTGCCTTTCTCTCACAGATGAAAACAATAATGAACCAACTATGTTAAAGGCATCAAGATTGTAATTGCACATAAGGAAACATAACACAAGAGATTATGTTGACAGAGATATTTTGATGTGTATAACTCTGAACAGAATGAGAATAACTCGATCCACAGAAACACAGAATAGACCAATGAAACTGAGAGCAGCCCAAGCAAGGAAGCAGCTAACTCTCTGTACTTCCAACTTCCTATCTTCAAATAGGGATGCTGATGAACCTAGAAAAAACCTAAACTACTCACAGTCTGAAGCAACCATGGTACACAACATTTTTTTCTCACAACCTGAATAAATAGATTGAAGATTCACAAAACAGAATATATGTGGTGACTCCCAGGCAGCATCTGTGTCAGGACCAGCAGAAACTGAAAATCATGGTGACACATAGGAAAAGAAATCCAGGAACTCCCTGAAGAGGAAGAAAATGGCTGCAAAATTTTCCCAGAACGTATTCATGGCTTCCCTGAAGCTGGACTATTAGGCTTGAAGTATACTTTTTTATTGGTAGTCTATAAGGACACTTCAGCTGCATATTCCTCCTCCTTTTCCCTATCAAAGTGGCTATGATAGAAATTATTTTCTTCCTTTTAAATAAACACCAGATCTAATTACCCACACAGCTGATCAGAATGTTTCCTCTTCATTTCCAAGAGTCAAAACAATCACATCAAAATATTACTGCATTTGAATAACTGAATAAACTTTTGCTGAAAAGAGAAAGATTAAACTTGACACCTGTTTTGTGACACTGATAATCACAATGCCTCTTCAACCAGTATGATTATATTGCTTTAATGCTCCCAATATTAATTATGGCTGTTTTCAAGTCTAAAATTCAGATAAGGAGAGAATGAAGCAAACAAGACAATCATTTAAGAATAATGAGACAATTCTATGTAAGCAAAGCATTCAGTACATTTGAAAACTACCTTATAGACAAGCATAAAATTTAAATGATAAGATAGCCAAATAATAATTTAAATAACACTATACAAAGACTAGCAATCTTTTTATTTCCATTAGGAGTTCAAATGTATCCAAGGTCACAAACCGAGGGGATGAAGACTGAGATCTTTTTGAAAGGGGTTTTAAAGACATGTTTTGTATCTGTGATGAAGGGGCAACAAGTTAATCAGTAATGGCATTAGCTCAGCTGAAAAAAAAAAAAAAAAACAACAAAAAAAAACAGAAAAGAAAGAAGATAGCAAATGAACAACCTGAAGATTAGACAAAAAAACCCAGTCATCCTGTAAGAACTGCTCAATAAATTCTGAGTTTGAATTGTTTGATTTGATCAAAGCGGTATATGCTACTATCATCTTTAAGCTGTTTCAAAAACAAAACTAGCGATGACGTACTGTCCATTGATATCCCTTCTCACTTTCTCTGGAAGATTCTTCGAAAAAATGTGGGCAAGGGTTCAACTTCATCTGAAAGAAGGTCTGTGTGCATGTGTGCAAGCTTGGTCAAACTCTTAACATCTAAGAATTAAAAATACCCCTACATGGTAATTATATATATGTACTAAATGGAAAAGTACAGAAATATTGTCCAATATATTACATGATTAAAAATAAGTAAATTCAAGAGGTATTGCTTTGTTAGGAAAATGTAACTCTTCCTCAAATGTATAGCTGTATGAATAACTTATTTCAGCAGAAATTAACAGAAATGAGAGTCTCAGGTCAGAACAGTTTCAATTTTTCAAGATGCTGACATTTCTGGCCTTGACCCATTGGCTGAGTCCTTCCCTCTGGGCCCTTGTCTCCTCCTTAGGAGTAAACCAGCCATGGGGCTTCACTGGGCACCAGCTGCTGGATGACTGCCGAAGCAGCAGCTACTCTGAGTGGAGTGAGCCACAGGGATGTGCAGCTTCTGGTGTCTCATCCAGCTAAAGCGGTGGCGGGGACTGAGCCTCCTCCAGCAAGTGCACAGAACTGGTCAGCTCAAGGGTTGATGCCACTGATGTTTCCCTGGGTATTTCTCTATGTGTTTCATAAGCTGGAGTAACACTGCTTTGAAGCAGATTGCCTCCAACTCTTTTCTTTGCCCTCTTACATACATTTTAACTCTCTTTCCTAGTCTAGTGTTTGCTTTAACTGAAAGCAAACTGCCGCTGCAACAGTCTTAACTCTAGGGAACTCAGGACTAACACTTAATTTGGTACAGCTTGCTTGGAAGCTCACATAAATGCCCTGTGAAACAAGATTTACATTTCAGAAACCACATTCGGTTTCTACACACACACACACACACCCCCCCCAAGAGAGAGAGAAGTGAAGTTTCTCGCTATGTATTCACACAAAGGAAAACTAACATACAAGGCAACAAAGAAGCCAACTACACTTTTCACAATGTTTACAACTCCAATACACAAGAACCAAAAAAGAGAAAAAAAAGTCAGTGTAAGCGTCCTATCATAAATTCCTAAAATGCAAGAGACTTGACTTTGTTTCAGTTGCAGTAATGCCTTAAAGGCTCCAGCAAAGCACCACAACCAGACACTCCAAAGATCTTTTAACCAGCTCCCACTGTTCAAGAGCTTTTTAAAAATCTAAGCCATGCTGCTAGCAGGCAGGAGATACCTAACAAGACAATCAACAAAACGGCTGTGAGATCTCTGGTCTTTTAAATTATATGTTGTGGTCTATCTTAAATATTGGAGAGGCTTCATACGATTTATTAGTTTTACACAAAAACTTCAAAAGGGTTTCAATCACTGGTTTTGAAACTCAGTGTGTAAGCCACCTGTGAAACTAACTACAGAGTGGTTTTATCAAAGGGCAGCATTTCATTACAATATATTTTCTTCCTGTAATTATATCAAATCTACATCTGAATTGCTCAATAGGAGGACTGCTTCATCTGTCAGCCAGTTTCCTCCCTTTCCTCTCTTCAACTGTCACTGGCATTTCTCTCTCCTGCTGTTTGCTGAATTATTGCAATGGAGATATTATTAGTGAATCACTCTACCTTTGAGTGGTCAATATTTCCACCAACCAAGAAATAGAAGCCAAAGGTAGTTTTTCA
This sequence comes from Psilopsiagon aymara, assembly GCA_024733675.1. Lineage (NCBI taxonomy): Eukaryota > Metazoa > Chordata > Aves > Psittaciformes > Psittacidae > Psilopsiagon > Psilopsiagon aymara. Next base: position 10,671 of record JANRGW010030857.1, on the reverse strand, counting down.
TTAAAACATGGTCATTCTGGATGAAAAGTGAAGCCTATTCAGTAACCACATTATGGAACTGAAGGCTGTTTGCTTTTTAAAATCAATATAATGATAGACTCTTAAGGCCCCTGAGAGAAAAGAAAGAAGCTGCATTTTGTCCTGCAAAGTATTCCTAGATTAGAATTAACTTTCAAGGACAGTTCTGGTAAGAGAAGGATATATTTAAAAATAGAAAAAGTGATGCAAAGTCTAAACAAATTCCCACTATTAAAGCAGCTGTGAGTCAACTTCAAAATGCATGCAACAGTGACTTTTATTTTTGTCTTCCTATTTGTTTGTCTTCTTAATCCTAGAAGTGGAAAAATACTTCTTTATAGCAGAGGTAACAGCCCTGCAGAACACTAACAGTCTAATTATTACTGTTTTAAAGTCAAACACTGCAGGTGGCCTGTGGTCTTCCAATACAACTGTCTCAAAGACAAGAAGATCAGAAAGACTTGGGGAAAGGAGACATCTGATGATCTGGCAACAAAGAAAATCTCCAGAAGTCTGGACAGCTGCTGGGTATGCTGGCCTGTGTAAGAAAACACTCCTCAGCATGACAGGAGCAGCAGAAAAAAGGCAAATTCTGAACAACAAAACAGGATCTAAGCATGTAGCAAAGCTACAATTATTATCATTCCGTGTTTTCCAAAAACACAACTGATCTCTGTAGAAAAATCAAATGAGAAAAAACCATGGCTTTTTCTTAGAGCAGATACTCACCAGTAGTTAATACAGCCCTCTGAAAGGATATAAAGCATATTAGATAAATATATAGATACATATCCCTAAACCCCAGAGAATAACCAGCACTTACACATGCTGAAGAGATTAGTATGGGTAGAAACATTTGGCTCATGGGAGTGGGTGGAAGGGGAAAAATTTTAATCAAATCCATTACCTGGTTATTGATTTCTCTTTGCCAGACTGATCCTGTAGAATACTTATAAAACCTTTGACATTGAGATATTTGGCCAAAGATATTGGATTAGACTAAGCAAAAGCTGAGCTTCTCATGTAATCTCTCATATTTCATTTATATGCGATTTATCCCTTTGTCCAGCAGAAGCTTTTTATTGATAAAAATAATGAGATTGAGAATCCCAAAGGAAATCTAATGTCCACCCACTCAAACATATTTCTGAAGTAAAAATAGTAGGCTTTGTAGGCCTGAAAGGGAATGATGTTATGGGAAGAGTGTTCCCTTTCATGAAAAGTATGAAGCTTGACAAGGATTTTGAAACAAAAAAAAAACTACTTCTGAAATTAAAATTCTGCTACACTTGAAAACACCAAGTTAAACACAGTTAAAGCCATTCACCAGGGAGCTGACCAAAACACTTCTGAAATAGCTTTTTCTTTGCAGAATAAATGACTGCAACTTCTTTACTTTTGACTTCCTGTAGTAGCTGAGTTTGATAAAAGATCTTAAAATATGTCTACTCTGCTAAATATGGTGCATTACATAAAGCCAGTTAGACAACAGGAAATTGATTGTACCACTCAGAAGAACTTTCGAACCTTTATCAAGTTTAATACACGATCTAGTAACTAAAGGCTTTGCTGAACTACATGAGAATTTGAGATTCTCTACAAAATTAAATCACGCCTTTTCAATACAGATGCTGTTCAAAAGTCCTAAGGAAAATGTACAGACTTTCATGCATTTCTTTAATAGCTATTAATAGTAGCAAAAGAGTAAATAGAAACTGTGTTTCTGCAGTGAACCCTGTCTTAAGTTTCTATTTCAAGGCACAGATCAGAACAACCCTATTCCAGTGACAGCTAACAGAGGCCTTTGTGATTAACAGGAGTCTTACAACTCTCTTATGTTAATGCTTAAAGCAGAGTTAGTGGCTTTTAAATCTCAGCCTTGTTTCACATATAATGTGGAACTCAGCATCTATGACTCAAAACCTAGCAGAAAAGTCTTTTGAAACTCACTGTTTATGGACCATTTATTAACAGTAATTTCCAATATCCTTTCACTGAGAGGACCATAAGTCTGGCTGTCCCAGTGGTGAGACAGAAACGGTGAATGCTGGTATTTTTTTTCCTCCTCCTCCTCCCTGGCTTTCAGGTATACACAGCAGCTTGCCTGACCACTTTTACTCTTCACGTGAACACACAGCTTCTCTTACCAATGACTCCTGTGAAACCTCCCCCCCATGTGTACATACAGGCCATGGGCCCTGAGTATTGCTACCTATGAAGTCTAGGTTGGCCTTGTTTCAGCTCCTTCAGTCTAGGTTGAAATAAAATATGGTACTCCATACTTTGAAGACTGATTGATTGTGAAACCATCTCACCTTTTTTCTAAGATTCTTGTATACAAAACCCTCTGCTGTCCATAATGAATCTATCAGTTCCTGAATGGACAGAATCCATCTCTGGAATGTGTTGCACCTGCTGCTTATGTGCAGGCTACCTGTGCAGCCTGTGCTCAGTACTCCTGAATCGCCTGTAAGTAGATGACAAACTGCAAGTGTATTGCAGAGCAGCAGAATGCCTACACAATTAATCATCTGGGAGGCCCAGGGTCTTCGTAGACACTTTGGGATTGGGCAGTTATCCCATGAAAACACACAAAACTCTTCGATGCCACCAGAAATACAATCTGGATGACAACGAACAGGAGAGTACCTGAGCACATCACAGATGAAATATTACCATCATGGAATTTGAAAGGATCCCTGATGCAGCTGAATTCTTGTCCTGTTCTTTCCTGACATCTCAAAGAACTTCCTTTGGTTGTGAGTAGGTTAACATGTATGGTGCTACCTTAGCGTGACTGCTGACCCAGCCTGGGTAGTGGCTCTAGGGGACGGGTGGTAACAAAATGCAACACTTTAAAGTCACTAACACCAAAACTATTTTCATGTAGCCAGACATTCTGAAAAGCCCCAAAAGTGTATGAGAAGATCTCCCACTAGAAAGAGCCTCCAGCAGCACAGTCAAATCACACAACTGAATGTTAAATTACATCTTACATACAGAAAAACGCTGCTCTATTTAACTAAAACTAACAAACATTAGCTTGTAGAAATATTTTATAGATCCTGGAATCATAACTTCAGTAGCAACTGTGTGGTCTGGAAGTCTCCCCAGTTTCACCAAGTAACTATAGCATCAATATTTGAAAGTCGGTCCATTAAACAAAATGGAATAATAGATATTTCCTGTTTCTTCTCATGGAGATAAAAATAGGTCTCAGACTGGCCTTAGGAATTACTATGAGGAGGAATATATTTGATGTCAGTAAAATTTTTTAAATTATCCTGCTCTTGTGACTACAGACCCTAGTTACTCAGGATGTCATAAGTGCTTTTCATTTGCTGAGGCTCCATGGGCCATGTACAGTTTCAGTTATTCAAAAAAACGCTCTTTGCAATATGTAATCAGAAAGAAAGCAGCCATTTAGAGTGTCAGATTGTCTGTCTGACTCTCTTCATACCCTGTAGATGTTTCTCAACACACACTGATAAATGAGAACATTATAGTTGGCAAGAAGATTGGTATGGACCATCAGCATCTACCAGTAACGGGACTCTCCTCAACAGGGACCAAGAGCCATAAAGGTGGGGGTGAAAAAGAAACATGCTGCGTGCTTGTAATTCACTTTGATAATTAAAGCACAAGAGTGTCCACTGCAAAATTCCAAAATTACACAGGTACCTGCTAAGTTTTCAAGACTGACTGTTGCTCTTCAATGTTTCCCTCCTTCTGCAAGCAGAAGTCCTCTGGGATACAGTGAGCAATGAACACTGTCAGATTCTGCCTGTTACATCCAAACAACTGATCTTGGCTGGCTTGAAATTCTGTTTCCTTCTCCTTTCTGTGCATGCCTTCCCCCCTGAATTTTGCCCCTCTTCCCCATTACTCCTGTGTTACCCATCTTGAGCCTTGAATTTCCACTAAAGACAGAGCACAGCTGAAATCAAGAGCAAACCAAAGCTTTTGGCTGCCTATGCATTAGCCAACGTAAGTTCAGCAGTAATTCTGTGCTGCTCAGCTTTATGCAGCTGGCAAAGACCTTGGTTTTAGATACAGGTGTGTTTACCTTTCTGCAGACCAGGCATTCATAAATGTTTCACTGCTGACTACCCACAGCCCCACAGCCAACCAGGCAGCATCAAAATCACTGCCCCTTCATAGCCTGCTCTGATGTGCTACTAAATTCCTCTAAAAGCTTCTGGTGTGAATTCAGGCCCCCTGGAAGTTACTAGTCCCTCCCTAGCTCAACCAACTACATCCTCACATCCAACCTCAACATATTTTGCTAATTCCTTCTGTACTGTCCCTCTGCAAGGCTGGCTTTCTCATCTATCCACGCACAGGTTTTCATCAAGGGAACATCACTTCCTTCAACTTCGAGAGATACATTCTTGAGCTGCTTCTGTTCTTTCAGAACATGGCTTGTTCTTTTAGCCCAACACCTAGTGTTTCTCTTGCAGCCCCTCACTGTCACTTTTTTCTAGGCCATCAAACATTAACTACCTTTATTCTCAAGATTTTTGATGCAAGAATCCACTTACCCTATTAATTTTTTTCCCCTAATTACTGAGGAGACAATACTCACCTCCAGTTTTCCAGTAGCAACAGAACTTACAGAAAATCCACATGGATCAAAACAACTGCTGTGGGGTTTTTGGTATAATAAACAAATTGATAACAATTTTGATTTCTTTCCTCAGCAACTGTGAGAGTTGAAATAGCAACAGAAAGAATACAAGCAATTCCGCTTCTGTCTCATATGAACAGGACATTACAATGGAGTTGACGACAATATTCAGTGCGAGTTTCAAATAGCTGTGAGAACCTACAGGTATTCCATAGACTCAAACAATACATAAGAAGGGCTACAAACATTTTAGAAGGGTTGACTTGATTAATATTTATGAATATATTAAGGACACAGCACATACGCGGAACAAGAATACAGTGTTTTATGCTGACAGAGATTTTACCGGGCATTAACACACACCTCTGCTATGCTGCAGAGCTTCACTCTTCAGCCACCCAGGAAGGTTAATAATACGATAAATAAATCTAATATGTTGCATGAAATATCTTAATGAAATTAGAGTATGGTTCTTAACATTGTCAGCTTACTCTGGAAACTGGCAGAAGCAGCACATTTTTGTTAACAAACTGTGTAGACAAGGCTCTTAGTGACATTGTTTAGTGGTGCACTGGGCAGGTAAAAGTTGGACTTGATGATCTTAAAGGTCTTTTCCAACCTAGTTGATTCTATGATTTTCGACTACTATTCCAAACATTCGGGCCACCTGGTATCCACAGGTACACTACAAAGCTCTTCAGCTATCCAGATTTTTAACACAAAGCCCATGTGGATAACGGTCAGAAGCCATTCTGACTCCCCCACTCCTTCACATGTATAAAAGATAAATTGAAAATATTCCTAAATTTTTCAACAGTGACAGGAACTTGCAATAGGTAATTCATCTGCAAAGGACTCTTCAGACACACAAAGTAAAAACAGTGTTTGTTTTTGAAGTTTGACCAGTTGCCACCTGAGCTTCGAAAAGGAAGCACTGTTCTCCTCGTCTCTTCCAGCTGCTGTCTCCTGTAGACGACAGGAACTGTTTGAAGTTTTACTTTTATTTTAAAAGCTTAAGGCAAAATTCTAATCTCAGATCTGCAGAGATCATCACATCAGAGATGTTCTGCTCTCCCCACATGCACAGAGCTAGTCTGCTGCAACTTATCTATTGTCCAGGGAGCTACTGCCATGCACGGAGAACACATGGTGAAACTTAGACCCTTTGCACAGACTGAAGAGCACTGAGTGCAATGCAAAAAAATCATATGCCAACAGACTCTGAAGCTTCAGCAAACCACGCACCCTCCCCTCGCTCTACTTTGCTCATATGCAAAGCAGATGTGTTTTTAAGAAAAAAGATTTGTGGAATGAAGCTCATTGTCAGTGAAGGGGAAAATGAGACACTCCTGCACCCTCCATCCAACAATTCTTCAGAAACTCAGTGGTCCTTGCCTCTAAGGCTCAATGGCATCATGATAGTTAAGGGTATTTTTGTATATCAGTACTGGGAAAGATTCAAATGACAATCCTCATCACTAATTTGTATTAATCAGCAGGCAAGGTCCAGAGCCTAAAATGTACCTTTACCTTTTAACTGTATGCAGGTAAGTTCTTACTACAAACCCCCATTTTTCTCACTGCTTTTGGAGAAACTGTTGGTATATAAACCAAACCACACCATTAGCTTGAAGATTACAGATCTTCACAGCTACCAATGAGACCTGCAACTTCACCCTTATTTACACAGTGGTGGCACTAAGACAACCATAAGGAATAGTACACTCTGAACATGTAAAAATTGATTTCTGGGGTTTTCAGTCATTTGTATGTACAGGAGCACAGGCTGAATTTACACCACAGCTCTAGATTTCTTCCTCCTCGAATTACTAGTACACTCAGTGTCAGTGTGTGGATCATTCTGATGCTGTCCAAAGATGTTTTCGAAGTGGACTGGTGTCTGTGACTCCGCATGCATGCGCATCCTTTGGCTACACATAAGATATTTCTCAGAGCAGAGGTGGAGATAGCTCTAAAACTGATTTTACAGATGGAAAGAAGAAACACAGAAGTGTTCTAACAGAGGACAAAAAGGAAAGAATGTAGAAGTTTGGAAGTTGTACCCAGATTCCTGTATCACAATTTAATAGCCTAGTGCCAGAAAAATAGTTTTCTAATCAACTTTTGCATGAACATAATTTTAAGTCTTTAAAAGAGTAACAAACCTAGAGACTACCTACATTTGATTACAGAATATGATCTATGAGAAATTTCCATTTTTGTTTTTACTTCCAGAACACCTGAGATCTAGAAGTCCCTGACTTAAAAGAAAAAAAGTATGATTAAATGTATTCTGTCACATTATATGTATTTTATCCAATAATGGAAGACAACATTTTAACAGCACCACTTTTGATACATGCCAGAGCATTCACCAGGAGTCAATTTACATTGCAAGAGAATAATGATGTACCTCAACTCATTTTAATTTCAATAATTGAATGAGGAATAGGAAAGCCTATTGAAAGGACTGTATTCTGGTCAAAGACTAATGAGAAAATAGTTTCGAGTCTCTGAGTCAGCGGGTGTCATGGTAACAATGCATTATCAAAATCTGATTAGCATGCCCAGCAGCTTTAGAAATGATAACATGCTCTTCTAATTGTATTTTCCTTTCTTTCCCTGTGATGGGTTTTATATTCATGACAGGTAAGAGGTAAGGCAGCATTCTGTTTATCTGCAAGTTAGACTTAGGATGCCCAGCACATTCACAAATTCTGTGCGAACTGTCAGAATAGAACAATTCTCTTACCACCTTAAAATAAGAAGCTGAGTCTTCTATTTCTCTCCTCTGGTAATTAATTTAAGTCAAATATTATTTTCTTCTTTTAAATATAGAAAATTCTCTCTGAGGATATACACATGAAAAGGAGAACACTGTGAAATGGAAGCATAGGAGAAAAAGATGCAAGAAAAGAGTAAGTGCATGTTTAATTCATCCCAGAAAGCATGACTCCATGTTCTTGAGTTTTTGAAAGACAGAGGGGATTTTTAGATGACTCTGTGTGTTGGCTTGCTAACTATTAAAATATCAGAAATCAGGAAGAACCATGAAATTGAACTGGATATTTTTCCTTCTTATGAAGGAAAGAGCTAATATTGTATTCTAAAAAAATACAATGAAAATAAAAGGCTGTAGGCTTAATAATGCTCAACCTCAGTGAGTGGCCTGGCAGACCTTTATTTGTTAACATTAAAGAACTCCATTGCAACTGCAGCCTTACAAATCTGATAGAAAGTCATTTTAACATATGGCGTCTCAGTCTTAACAAATGTTGGGGTTTTTTTGAGAGAGAGCAAAATGGCATTCTATTTTTCAACAGAATGACCAAGAAATCTACTTCATGCTTGGCCTATTTCCATGACCCTTGTAACCTAAATATTTATTCTTATTTTCAGTGCTCACTTTTAATTTATTAATCAGCTTCAAATCTTTACAAAAAGAATGGAGGAGAGCTTGCATTCTTATTCTCTAAGTAAACTCAAATACTCTTACTCATATGACAAATAATGCCTAATACAAGAAATCAACTTTTTTGTATTATTAATAATGGAACAGTGTTTTTTATAGTGCATAAACAGGGAGCAAATGAATACAGTGAGACCTAAAAAGCTTATTAATCCTTGTTATGTGCACTGGCACACGGGCAGAGTTTAAGATACACAAAATACTAAAGGCAATCAATCTTAAGTCAATACACCAAAAGCCAGAGCAACATTTATCTACATGTTTGGAAATTCAGCAGTGAGCGCAGGGTTACACTGAGAATACAAAGTCATCAGAGCAGACAAGTGAACAAAGAAAGAGCAAATAAATATGTCCCAGAAGGGATCAGTGCTTGTTCAGGGGACTGTTTGCACTAACCTTGGATGGAAGCAGCAGCCTGAAAGCCAATCAGTGTGACCTTCATCTGTCATGATGAGGTTCCAATCAGGTAAAGCCCACATTTTCCAGAGGTGGTCATCACTGCCAGTGACTGCAATGTCTTTTCGGGAATGCAAAGGCAAGCTACAACAGAAAAGAAAGGCACATTATATTCTGTATCAATTTCATTTTATGTTAAATACACAGCAGTGAGATTCCTTTAACTTAGGGCAGCAACTACAGAGGACTCTGATTCTAGATGGATGGAACAAGTATTGATGCTTTCTATGCTCCTAAGAATTTAAAATACATGCTAGAGTTTCTGCTACTTCTGAAGAAAACAACAAAAGATGCCTGACTTATGTGAAACCAGGCTTGTTTACACACTCTCTTGAGGTTTCAGTTGATTAAAACACTTGAATATGCTTTAAAATACTTTGTTAGATTGTGCTATTACAAGAATGTGACTGGGTAATATATGAACAAGCCGTACCAATAAGAACTTCGAAGAGCAGTGGCTTGTCAGTCTGCTGCTGGTGGCCAAAGGGAAACAGGGCAAATGCTTTTGCTTTGTTTTTTTTTATTTCTTCATTATGCTCACAGGTCTAAAGTCTCTTATCACTGAGAAATAACTCAACTGTTAATTACAATCCAGGAGTTACAGTCTCTGCCATCACTTTGGCACCTATTCACTGGGAGTAGGTCAGAAAATCCATTTCAATTCTCTACTCAAACTGTGTTACATGCTTTCATTTTTTATTATGCATTTTTATTATGACATGTAATGGAAATCATACACTTATCACACCCCTATACTGAAAACTTGGTTTATTTTTGATTTAGCAACTGCAGTGGAGATTAAAATGGATCCAGGGAAGAAAATCAATCAGTTGGAAAGATAAGCAGTGTATTTTGTATGGATTTGGTTATTTGATTTAAATTATTGTAATGCTTTACTATCTGTTGAACATCAAAAAGTATCTAGGAGTTGACTTAATTCACAGGAGTAGATTACTTAAATATATTAAACCTGGAGTTCAGAATCAAAATGCAACTACAGGGAGAGGAATCATAACCTGCATGTGCTCCTATTTCAGCTGTGCATCACAGCTCACAGTTTGCAGTGAAAAACACTTAATAGAACAGAATTAGAGTAGAGACAATGATAAACAAATTGGAAGAGAAGTCTCAGAATGCACATTATTATAAAAATCCCTTTTTAAATAGTACCTTTCTCCTGCATTCAAATTAAACCATAAAATTCCTAAACCAGACTTACAGTTTCTACTGTATTTTGAAAAATAATTCTCACTATCAAATCCATGCTAAATACATAAGATGAAACTAGATTATTGTGACAAAACACATCTATTTTTGCAGTTTAAGGCAAAGTCTAGGAAGATTTCTACAGACTCATCAGGTGAATTTAACTGCTCGACCAAGGAGCCTGCGTTTTACCCATTCTTTAGTCTCCTAGAGAGGAAAGAAAATATTATTCTGTCATTGCCTAAAGAGAAAGTTCCTTTGCATTTATAGGCAGAAAAGAGAATGAGGGACTGATCCATTTAAATTCTCCAGAGATGCCCAGAGAGCAATCATATCACTTAAATTGGCCACAACAGATATCTAGAAGAGCAAGGAGAGAATAGAGATAAAAGGAGAGAATTAGACACTGAAAGAAGGCATGCCAGTGGCCTGCAAATTACAGGGTGAGAACAACTGTCCCAGAATCCCTCTACTGTTGGAGACCTGTGACATATCAAAAATTCCATTGCTGTTTTCTGCAGCATGCATAGGCACAGAGCATTGTCGTTCTAAAGACCAGCTTCACAGAAAATTAGTGGGCTAAGAAATATAAAGATAAATCCATATCAGGGCTGCTACAAACCCTTCCCTCAGCCTTGAAAACAGAGGACCTTCCTTCCCCACCACTATGCACCTCTGTCCTGGGTTCAGCAGTAGCAGTCATTTTTCTCCTTCTCATTAGCTGGTGCAGTGCTGTGTTTTTCACTTTCGTCCTGGGAACAGCGTTGATAACACCAATGTTTTTAGTTATGGCTTAGTGATGTTTGGTCTGGCCAAGGAGGGAAGCTGGGAGGAAGCAGAGACAGGACACCTGACCCAAACTGACCAAAGAGGTATTCCATACCACAGCACGTCA
>JANRGW010030854.1:16456-55795 GCA_024733675.1 Psilopsiagon aymara | reverse complement strand
TTTGGGGGGGCGGGGGAGCCTCAGGGCTCTGTGTGCACTGTCCTGTGCTCCCCAGGGCAAGAAGCCACTGCCAGGCTGCTCAGATCACAAGCTGAGACTTCTTTTTACTACTTCAGAAGGGATGTCAAAAATACGTTGTGGGAGATATGACCCATTTGATAAAACAGCTTGTGCTTGCACCCAACCTTTTTTCCTCCAAACTGGCTATTTAGCTAAAAATGTAAATTGGGAGATGTGGCTTGGCATAACTACTGGATGCTAATGCCCTCAGACTGTGGGCAGAAAATGCCTTTGGGATCAGATGTCTCCTGGAGGTCTCATACTTCCCTTTTCTCCCTTCTGCCAGGCATTGATGAAGATGAGGTGATTGCAGAGGTACCCAGTGCAGCTGCCCCAGATGAAATTCCCCCTCTGGAGGGAGATGAAGATACATCCCACATGGAAGAGGTAGACTAAAGCAGGAGAAAGCCTCTTCCCTCACCTGCCAGGCCTCTGCCCCGTATCATGTCTGCTTAGAACAGGACGGTCTTCTGCCACCAGCTGCTACTGACTCCTTGGTGTCCGTTTTCTTGGGTTCGCTTGTCTGGGGTTGTTTCTGGCAGGGTGCGGAAGGTCGTTATTCCCCATTTTTCAGTAGTGAGTGATTCAGACAGCCTGAGGCACGTCTGTTCTGTGTCTTTCTGCTTGTGCAGGAACAGCTCCCATCAGCTGATGAGGTGAGGAGGCATCAGACTTCTCCTCTGTCCCCACTATGGTGTCTTCCATGCTCCCAGTAGGCATCAAACCTTGTTTTTACTGGGGTGGGAGAGACCTTCCTCTAAGCTGCTGCTTCCCTGAACCCCCAGGGTAGGATATTGTATTTCAGTTATGTTTTGTTTATTTTCCTGGGGCTTTTATGTTCTGAAATTAAAATATTGAAGAACGTGATTTACCTACCAGGGTCCCTTGTGTTTCATGCTTACGTTACAGAGGAAAGGGTCTCACCCTGTGCCTGAGGGTAATGGGCCATTGGTCTCTCCCCTACCCTGTGACTGGTTTTCAGACTGCTTTAGGTGATCTCTACCCTATCCTTGCCCAGGCACCAAGGGGGTGGGAGAAACATAAGGCATGCTGTGGAGGCAGGGATGTCTCCAGTGGGCAGCTCTCCAGCTGGACTGCTGCATACCCACAGCCTGGGAACAGACATGTTCCAAACTGCACATAGAGCTGCTGCCAGTGCCCGAGCCTGCTGGTATGGTCCGAGCATCCCTGGGGTAGGAGCTGTGGCAGGAGCATCTCCTTGCTCTGCTGTGGTGCAGGGCAGGGGGAAGTGACAGCTCAGCACTGTACTCCAGCTGCCTCTCTTCAGCCCTTAGGCCAAAAGGCTTCATTCTCTGGACTCCTCCTTTCCTCACACCTGTAGCCTGCTCTTTCTGGGCTTCTGCAGCCCTCTGGGGGGTTGGCAGTATCTCACCACCAGTATCTGGTCTTTTGCCTGTGTCCCCTGAGAAGCCTGGGATGGCATTAATCTACTGCTTGCACTGACCTCCACTACATGAGCGGAGTTTGTCACCCTCAGCCACAGTGCCTCCTGGGGTTTGTCAAGGAAAAGTGACACCATCCAGTTCTCTCTCTGCCTGCCAGCCACCACAGCACAAAATGGAGTGTCCATCTCAGCAGGGAGGGAAGGAAGCAGCAGAGCCTGCTGGAGTCTCCCTGTGCTGCCTGTGTGGGCAGTTTTCAGGGTGCCCACTGCTAGGGCAGTGCTGGAGCTGAGCTGGCACATGCCTTCAGCATGGGTTTACTTCCAGGGGAGGGGGAATGTTTTAAACAGATTTCTGGTTTTGCCCAAATACCAAATCAGCAGTCATGCCCCCTCCCCGGCAGTGTTCAAGGCCAGGTTGGACGGGGCTCTGGCCAACCTGGTCTCACGGAAGATGTCCCTACTCGTGGCAGGGGATTGGAACAAGATGAGCTTTAAGGTCCCTTCCATCCCATTCTATGAAAGTCCGTTAGTTTTCACTTTGTTTTGGTGTTCTTTGATACTGTTTTGTTTTCAGCTCTACATTTGCATTAGAGAGTTCCCATTCCCACCTGGCACACAACATGTTTATTTCTTTTCTCCCCTCTTCTTTTGACCAAAGGAAAAATGAATTTGCAGTCTGTCAGCAGGTAGTGGGGGCGTATGTTTGGGGTGGCATTTGCAGAGGCAGAATGAAGGGCTGTGAGGCTGCACAGGCACTTTCAAGAGCTTGGAGGCAGGAAAGGAGCACAGGTAAAACTGCTGGGGAGCCAAGTGCTCTGAAGCCTGGGTTGTGCTGGGTACAACCTCCGATTCCCCTGCTGGCACAGAACTGTTGAAAGCAGCCCCTGGCTCTGGTCTCTTCCTCTTGTAGCCCTCACTCAGGTCTCCCCTTTCCCTAGTTGTTAGGCCAGGGTCTGTTTCTGACCACAGACCTCACCATGACTGCACTGCATAGACCTACAGCTAAGGTTTTTTACCACGTCTCCACGTGTACCAGGGGAGTGTACCATCTGTACACCAAGCCTCCGCTGGCTCTGGTTGGGGGGCTGTGGAGCTTGTCTCGGTGCAGATGTGCCCTGTAAATGACAGGTTACTTCAGGCCTTGCTCCAGCACTGGTGACTCGGGCCTCTGCACCTCTTTCTGGCTATACAGGCTGTAGCTACACCCTCTGGGGCTGCCCAAGCTGCACCATGCAGGAAACCCTGGAGCCAAACCAGGACCAGACTAAAAGCTCCTCCATGTCCCCACCAGCATAAGCAGTGGTCCAAACCTGGTTATGCTCCCCAGTCATGTGTGCAAAGCTCTCATGTCAGGCCTTGCAGCTTCAGGTCCAACCCTGTCTGACACTTGCCTGGGCAGAGGCACCTCTGTTAGTAAAGACAAGACAGTTTTGCTGTCTTGAGGGGGGACACATGAAGGGTTGGGGAGTCTCTCCCCTCCTTTGAGGTAGCCACAAAGAAATATAAAAAGAACATGTACCCCCAGGGCACCATATGCAGCATATTTTTAATTTAGTAAAATAAAAAGAGAAAAAAGTTGCCTTTCAAAAGTACCAAAACCTGCTGGGGTGCCAGTCAGGCTGTGTTGAGGAGAAAAGGGTTAACCAGTAAAACCCAGGCTCCTGGGGAAGAGCAGCTTCCACTGCTTCATCCCTTGCTGCCTGGGGCACCAGGTGCCCAACTTGCTCATCCCCTGCTGCCTGTGGAGCAGGAGCAAGGCACAGAAAGCAAGTTCTGCCCCACTGCTCAGCCCCCAGGCACAGTGGGACTCTGGCCAGGCCCCAAGAAAGCTGGGCCTGGTGCCTCCAGTTGGCAGGAAGAGGGGCTGTTTGTGCTTCTCTGAATGGCAACTGCAAAGCCCAGAACCTGTGGCACTAAGGCACCCCAAGGTGATGCTGGGGCTTCTGGGCAGCACAGCCTTTGGCCTGTGACAGCAGCAGATGTAACCAAAAAGCAAACTAGAACAACTCAGCAAGCCTGGAGAACTGTACCAGCCAGCCTGGGCTCTGCAATTAAAACAGCCTGGGCTAAGGGGTGCGGGGAAAAGTGGCTCAGAGCAGGGGTAAGGAACTGAGAAAACCAACTAGGGAGGTACCGGCCTGCACTGCAGAGTGCTCTCCCAGAGCAGAGCCCAGGCCTGGGGTAGGACAGGCTGGGAGTCCCCTTAACTGTGCTTGTCCTACTTGGAGCACCTCACCTGCCTTGAGACAGGCTCAGGTTGGGACTTGACTCACATAGAGTTGTTTGCAAAGGAAAGCTAGTGTTCTTCTTACCCCTTCCTCCAGTTGAGCTCTGTAGCAGTGACAAAAATGGAGGAGCATTAGCCAGAGGCAAGATGGTGCCAGGGAAAAGAGCTCCCTTGTTCATCAGTGACTTTGGAGAAGCCACAAGACAGAGGTGGGGCAGGAGTACCAGCAGCCTCATGCTGGTTTTCCCCCAGGATGTGGGCCCCCAGGCCCATGCCTTGCCTGAAAGTCTTTGACCTATTAAGGCAAATGGAAAGGTTTGGAGCTGTGGCAGCCCAAAGCATTTCCTGGGCTTGTTTCAGCCCCTTTCCCAGGAAAAGCAGGTGGAAAAGTAAGTCACTGGTCCAGCCTATCCATATCCCACCCTGCTCCTCAGTGGGTTCTCAGAAATCAAGCAAGTATCGCAAGGCAGAGGCAGGACAGCAGGCACGGCTTAAACACCATGGTCCCAACTCCTTAGACCTTTTGCACAGGGGTCTCGCCTGGCGGGAGCTTCTTACTGCGCTTCTTCATGCGGCTGCGGGCATAGACACGGAGGAAGAGGGCCATGAAGACAACAGCTATGCCCAGCCCACCCACAACAGTGACAGTGTGCCCATAGATGAGGCAGGAGAGGAGGATGGCAAAGGCCTGGCGCAGCGTCATGATGATGGTGAAGACAGCAGCCCCAAACTGGTTGATGGTGTAGAAGATGAAGAGCTGGCCACAAGCAGAGCACACAGAGAGCAGCACGGCGTGGGCTGTGAACTCCGAGTGCCGGGACATGAAGCGAACTGACTCCAGCAAGGCACCCTGCTCCAAGAGCGAGCCCACCGTGAAGAGGCAGGAGAAGACATTGACACCAAACATCATCTGCACAGGAGACATCTTGTAGGCAAAGAGGGCATCCTGCCAGTTGGAGGTGAAGCTGTCAAAGATAATGTAGCCAGCCAGGAGGATTATGCCTGAGAAAGTGGTAACAGTGGACACGTGTCTGTTGGGAGCACTGGAGAGCAGGAACATGCTGACCCCCACAGAGATGAGGGCAGCAGTCAGGTACTCCCAGTACTCATAACTCTTGCGGGACACCAGTTTGCCCATCATCATCACTGGGATCACTTTGGAGGCCTTGGCCAGCACTTGGGTGGGGAAGCTGATGTATTTGAGTGCCTCATACTGGCACCAGCTGCTGAGGACATTGGAGAGGGAGGCAAAGGAGTATTTGTACATGGGAGCCCCATGGCGTGGCTGCTTAGTCAGGGCGCAGTATAGACCAGCCACGGTAAAGGCCAGGATGCGGTTCATGAACACGAGGAACTGGGAGTCCTTGAACTTCTCACCAGGTTCTGTTTCAGTGGCACCATACGTTCTCGTCATCACACGCTCCTGCAGGACGCCCCATGTGAGGTAGGAGGCCTGCAAAGCACGAGGAGCACAGGGACAGTCAGGACCCACAAAGGGCAGCTGCAAGCAGTCGCAGGAAGAACAGACCCCAGGAGATCCCTGCTTGCCCCGGCCGTGCCTCACCCTCTGTGTGGCAATGGGACCCTGGGAGATGGGGCCACCTCCTACTCCACCCCTCTGAGGGAACCCAGTGTCCCATCTGGTTACAACTGGGCACATCCTGCCCCACACAAAACCTGCTCAGTTTACAGCCTCTTCAAGGGGAGAGAAGCCCTCAAAGCAAACATCCGGGTGTACTGCGAGCTGTTAGACTGTAAGCTCCCTGTTGAACCAGACCAACAGAATCAGGGAATGTTATCTGTACATTGCTGCAGTTTTGGTGCCAGCACCCTGTGGCAGGTCCTGCCAGTTTTCCCAGTGGCCTCTGCAGTGTTTTTTTTTCACTTCCAGCTCCCTAGGCTCAGTTCTTCCACCCAAATCTAGTCTCAAACCCAGCAGACAAAACTGTTCTCCAGGGATTATCATCGTTCTGGCCCTTAGCTCTGCTGTGTCTGGTGTGAAAGCACCAAGCCTCTCACAAAAGTAACACAGACTTCATCTCACCACACATCCCCTCCAGAGAAACTGAGACCCAGAGAGATGGAAAGACTTGCTGGTGAGCTGCAAGTCTGAATGGATGGGGTAGTCTGCCAGCAGGTGGATGTCTTCTGCTGGCTGCATGGGGTTTTCTCTCACAATGCCCACGTTTCTATTTATAGTCATCACAGACCCAAAAAGCTGCCCTTCCTAATGACACTTAGGCTATAGCTGAGACTTAGGAAAACTCACATTAAAAATTCCTGTTTATCTGTAGCTGAATTCAGTAATTCTACCCAGTATTTGAATCTAATCCGTCAAGGTAGGATACATCAGCTCCAGATGACCCAGAGATAAGAGGGAAATAAGAGGGCTAAAACTCTCTGCTACTCTGACATGAGAGCTAGAACAAAAGCAGCCCTAACAATGTGCTGAAGCACAGAATTTTCCCTATCCATGGCTGCAGAGAACTGCAATCAGATGGACAGCAGTTCCAGCCCCGACGACACCAGCCTAAACAGACCTCCACAGCCCTTAGAGGTGACACAGCACCTCCGGTGGACTACCCTTGTTGAGAGGCTGTATCCCAGCCTCCAGCCCTGCCCCAGTCAAGGACAGCACCTGCATCCTTGCTTTACAAAGAACTAATGGCCACAAACCTGCTGCCCACGCTGTAGTCCCAGAGAGGAATGGCCACTTATGAGGCCCCTACCTGTAGACCAGCAGCGCAGAAGAGCAGCTTGAAGACCTGTCGGGCTGTAGAGGACTCTGTGGGCTCTGCTCGGGGTGGCAGGGAGCCATCCTCCTGGTGTACAGACTTCACCTCAGAGCCAAACACACATGATTTGATGACAGGGAAGCAAATGCCTCTGCCTGAACAGGGTACGGAAACACAGAGACAGAGTTAACCAGAGCCTTGGGCACCACAAGCTGCACCAGCTCTAGAGGCAAAGACTCCCTCTTGACTGAGACAGCACTGGGATGCATCTCTGTTCAAGCCTGGTTTGACGAAGGAGGTTGGGGAAACAACCTGTCAGCATTGAACAGTGTTGACCAAGGGGGTGCAGAGAGCTCAGAGGGAGGCAGGATGTGGAAGGGAAGCTCCTGCCATTACCTGTCTCCAGGTAATTCCTTCTCTTGAAGTACTGGATGAGGAGGAATCCTGGGACCACAATACTTGCGTAGCCAGCAGCATTAACAAAGAAACGGAAGAGCCAGAAGTCGCCCCATGAGTCCTGCAGGGCAGGGACGATCTCCTCACCCGTAGCCATCGTAGGAGGGAAGCCAGCACGAGGGGAAGGCAAAATCT
Organism: Psilopsiagon aymara; assembly: GCA_024733675.1. Lineage (NCBI taxonomy): Eukaryota > Metazoa > Chordata > Aves > Psittaciformes > Psittacidae > Psilopsiagon > Psilopsiagon aymara. The sequence continues at coordinate 48,777 of JANRGW010030854.1, read as the reverse complement.
GCACAGAGGAAGAGGCAGGTGACGGGCTGCTAATATCTGGTCAGCTCTGCCCTGCATGCCCACACCACCCGCTGCCCAGCCTACTTCCCACCAGCACCCAAATCCTACCCCAGCGACAGCAGTGATGAAGGCAGCACATGGAATAGGAAAAGCCCTCTGGAGTTGAAGAGCATATGCCACACATTTATAAGTGCTTGTTAAGGGTGTTTGCTCTGGGTTATGAACACATGGACTTGGAAACTTTAGTTTCCAGCACTGGAGAGATTGTTTGAACACTGTTGTAACCATCAGATTCTGACAACGCCCTTCCTCTGAATGCAAGAAGCACCTTGTGCCTCACCGTTTTAGGTTAAACTTTAGCACAGCTCCTGGCTGGAAAAAAGAAAAGGTCACTGAATGGAAAAAGTGACTCCTACCTACAGCTCACGTTTCAAGCCTGTGGCCAGAGCTGCCTTCCTCTGAGAGCAAATAGCTCGGAGGTTCCCCTCCGGCTGTGCAGGTGAGTGAAGGAGAGCACGAGGGCTCAGGCTGTCAGCCTCCCCCACAGCCCAGAGGAAACTACCAGGGTCACTCGCGTGGCAGGACACAGCCACAGAGCAAGGCTGCGAAGGAACTTTGCTGCCAGCCGCCTGGTTGGGATTTTACCAGGACTATCTGATAAGGCATAGCTGATATTCTTCAGGTACACAGCCCTAGCAGGTGACCTAGCCAGCTTTAAAACAGCTTTAAAACTCCCTGAAGGAGGAACTCTGTGATATTCAGGCACCAAGTACACAACAGAATGAGCAAGCAGGCAAGAAGTTCCTACACCCAAAGCCACATGTGCATCCCCCCCCTTGCAAAGTAATCCACTGCTTCCAGCATCAGGGTATGAGGTTTCCTTGGTCCATGCTCTATCCCTGCCCCAATTTTCCCCGCAGAGAAAGCCTCCACATCACCTTGAGGGCCAGGTGAGGGTGCTGTGGGGCTGGCTACATAAACACACACCAGAAGACACTGAGCTCCTTGTGACAGAAAAGGGACAGAGATGTTAATCCCCTCTCCCCAAAAACCAAGTAAGTCAAAGGAGTTTAGGCCCTGTTTAGGGGTGTACCTGGCCCCAGTACAATAGTGTTGAGACATATGGTAGCCCCCACATGAAACTCACAGATGAAGAAACTCAAAACTTTAAAGGAAAGAAAGTCCCCCATCATTTCATGCACAAATTCTCCCCATAAACCCCCTGTCACCTTGGGAAAGGCCTCAGGGGCTTTTCTTATCCTCGGTCGCTGTGGCCAGGCTCCCAGAGCCTAAAAACCTGACCTACGCCGAGGTTTGTGTTTCACCCTGAAATCTCCCTTCTCTGACTTAAGGGCCCAGAAATTCCCAGTCCGTGGAGAAGTACAAACAGCTGCAGGTGGGTTTCTGTGCCTGTTTCCAATCCCTCCCCCTGCTCTTCCCCGCAGAAAAGGCAGATTGACACCTCCACCCGTCATCTCTCTGCTGCAGGGGCATCACCGCAGAATGCAACAACAGGGTTCGCTGCAGGCACCTGGGACTGAAGCTGCCCACATGCTGCTGGGTTTGCCTGTATTAAATAACCCTGGCTGATCGCAGCAGCCCTCTTGTTGCGCAGAGGGTGCAGAAATGCCGTTTGCTTTAGCAGAAGTCAGACATAATGGCAGGATCGGTTGCTACACTCATGGGCCACGAGTCCCTTCAACCTGACAGGGACTGAAAGCCAGACAGCTTTGCTCAGCAGGACTGTGCCTGCTGTTACCCCGCCGGCCCCCTCTGCATGGCCATGGGAGGAGAACCAGCTCTGCTCTTCCACAGCGACTGTGAAGAGGAGGCTATGAGGGACAATGGCTTTCTCTATGCCTGCGCTAGCAATTCCCAGGCCCCGAGAGCTGACTCAGTGCAGCAGCGGCTGCCCTCCCCACCGAGGCTGGGAAGGAACAGGGACGCCAGTGTTACAGGTAGAAAGCGGGGGGGCCGCGCAGGGCAAGCAGCGGCACTCTGAGGCATGAAAGGAGCCTTAGTCTGGGGCCGGGGAGCCGAGACAACAGACTCGGGTACTGTTCCCCTCGGCACAGGAGGGGCAGTGCGCGATCGCACCGCTTCGGCGCCGGGGCTGGGCCACAGCCCTCTGCCCGCGGTGCACAGCCTGGGTCCCGGGCCAGAGGTCTGAATACAGTCCCTGCCTGCAGCCCCGCTCCTCAGGAGCTCAACTCCAGCGCCTCGAAGGGCTCAACTCAAACGCAAGCCTGGAGCGCGGAAGCCCACGGCTCCACTCACAGCACTGGGCAGCAGCGGTACCCTGCCGCCGCCGCCGGGCTGCGGAGACGGCGGTGAGCCCGGCCGAGGCGGCGGCCCTCGTGCCCAAGGGCGCTCCTGGCTAGGCCGCCGTGCGCGCCTGCAGCGGATGGTGTCTACTGCGAGACCTTCTCCTCCTTCCACCCCGAGCCTGCCGGTGGGGGCCTTGAGGCCCGGCCCGGTGCAGTGCTGTGGCCCCGGACCACGTGTGCGCGGCAGGGTTAGCTCAGGGGCAGAGACCGCCGGAGCCCTGGGGGGTCGGTGAGGGTGACCCGTGCCTTCGGCAGCGGTGTGTCGCCGGGCCTAAGTGAACGCGGAGCTCCTCGCTCCCTGCGGAGGCTGCTGCGGAGGGACCGGCTGTGAGGTGTGAGAGCGGTCGTGGAGGGGCAGAGAGATCGCGCGGATAGGTAGCTGTTAACTGGGGTAACCGCAGAGCTGGAATTCGGGCAACTTACAGTGACCCTGGGGCCCCGCTGGGTCCGTTAACAGGAGGAGTATCTTCATTCCTTTTCCATAGTTCTCACTCTGTGCACTTAGGGTGGGAAAGTCACCTGTGTGCATTCCTGTTGCCGTTTTGACCACATTAGTCTGTGATTGGTGCCCGGCGGGAAGTTTGAAGACACAATCCGTTCTCCTATTTATCTATTTTTTTGTTTGATTGGTTTATAATATTAATTTTGTGAGGCTGAGGTTTCTCTCTGGTCGCAGTGCACCGCAGCTACACTTTTGGGATCTTTTTTGTTGTGGTCATATACCTCTTGAATCATAGAGTCACTGAATAGCAGGTTGGAAGGGACCCCAGGGATCATTCAGTCCAACTTTCTGTAGGCAAAGCATGACCTGCAAAGTGTAGAAATGCAAAAAGCTCAGCCCTGAGTACATGCAAACATGTCAGAATTGATGTTTGTAGGAAACATACAACACTTGGTCAGAATTGATGTTTGTAGGAAACATACAACACTTGGTCAGAATTGATGTTTGTGGGAAACATACAACACTTCGTCAGAACTGATGTTTATAGGAAACATACAATGCTTCAGTGCCTGTTTTGCAAAGCACTTTGATTTTAAGAAATCACAAGGGTGATGTTAACGTTTTGTTAGGTAGTCAAGCTTATTGCATCCATAATTTTTTTCCTTAATTACGTGTCACAAGAAGGAAGCACCTTGTGCAGATGATAGCTCTGTCAAAGAGTTTGGTATTTATTTTTTGTATTTCATGCAGCAAATATGCTGTTACATGAAGATTTCTGCAAACTTTTTTAACATTAGGGGTTATTTCATTGTCAACAGGTTCTGAGATTGCCTGTGAATGAGAAAAAGGTTTAATGACTTCTGAGCCTTGATTGGGTTAGGTTTTCAGTTTACACCATGTCCAGTTTCAGAGTCTTAAAAGAGGAAGCTGGGAATGGGTTGAGATGCTTTCACTTATGTCAAATGCCTTGCTGTGATTATAATTGCAGCTGTTAGCTAGAAATTTGTGTAATGTGAAACAGTTAATTAGAAATAATTGCTAAATATAAAGCATAGCTAAATATAAGGTTAGTTCTGTTTCTTCCAAGGAGATGAATGTTTGCTGTATTTTTTCTAGTGCTTGCAAAACCTAGTGAGGATTCAGTGCAAGTGATTGGGAAGGGGGTATAGTGCTTCTGGTGTGTAGAAGTGTCACCTTACAATCTAGTCAGATAGCAGCTGGTGTTCCCATTATCTCTGAGTATGGGAACACACATTTCAGCATTATCCACTGAAAAAAAAGTATCGCCATGTAGCATTAATTAGTGCTAGTAACTGAGCTTGGAGCCATTATGCAAATTATGCAATTTTTTGCATAATATTTGCAAATAAAAAAGCAGTAAGCATACACACTGAGTTTTGTGAGCTGGTGTAACTTAGTGCAGCCAAAAGGAAACAGTTCTGTCCTATGTTGCTTGTACCTTGTTGTAGGTCTGGTGGCCCCTCTTAAGTCAACGTAACTTAGTTCCTGGTAGGAAACCAGAACTGTTTTCTGTCATTCTAGAGAGAGAAATACATTCAAGCACAGCGCTTGATGAGTTCCAGAGCTGGTTCAGGAGAAAGGGTGGGAACAGCCAGCAATAGAGAACTCCTAGAGAGGAGTCTCACCATGAAAATAAGGAAGCTGTTGCTACTTGTACTTGCTTTAGTGCTTATCAAACCTGTCGATTTTATTCAGTAGCGTCTGACCAAAATCTTGGGTAAAAGCTAATACAGTTTTCTGCTGGTTTCAGTGGTTGAAGTGTAACAGATGATTAAAGCTAAAGTTGCTTTGAAGGATGGAGTAGACCTGTGCAGGAAGGACCAGGGAACTGGAAAGGTGTCTGCAGTATGGTTGGCAACAGAATCGTGTTTTATTAGCTGCAAATCGTAAATAAACTTCTCTACTTTGTGGTAATTCTGCTGGGTATTGTTTTCCTTGACTGGAAGCTTAATTTCTGAGATTGGTTTGTTGCAAGAAGTGCTATATACTGAAATTAATATAGGACCTGATGGACAGCTAGTAGTGCTTTTTTCCTAGAATTCCATTTCTGGAAATGCAGTGATGATTTGGCTGTAACAGCTGGGGTTTGGTAGTTGTCCCCCCCTCCAAAAGATACTTTTTTCTTGCACTAGGTAATACTTTTCTTTATCTTCAAGGCTAAGTGGAATCAAATGTGGGATAATTTAATAATACTGGAAACTTTAATTCTCAGGCTGGGTTTAGTCAACTGTGTGAGAAAGGTTCTTGTTAGAGAACACATTCACAAGAAAAAGCAGCGGTATTTATTTCATAGCTTTTAGGTTTCATTCTAAACTGTGAATTACATTGAAGTAAGACTGAGTAGAACACCTAAATTTGTGCATTCTTTCTGCCCAGTAATTTCATTCCTAAGAGAATTTTTCACTAAAACCCTTTGTTTTACTGTCACTTCGTTAGATGTGTTTAGGCATCCCAGTGTACAGCTGGTGCTCTAGGACCAAAGCGTAACATTTATGAACTGAAATGACAAGTATAAATACACAGTCCAATTCCATTTTTTACTTTACTTATTCATTATTGTTTCTTTCTACTTAATACTTGATTTATGGAAATGGACCCCTTTCGAAGAACTAGAATGACATGTAGACTTGGTATACTCACAATTCAGGTCTTGAGATGGTATTTTGAGAGTGAAATGCAGTCCGCTGCAGTAAATTCCAGAGAATATTGCTAGAGTTGTAATTGGGATAGCGGGAAACCCACCCACAGTTTTAAGAGAAAGTAACAAGGGATAATCTAGCATTCTGCAAGAGACTTTGGTAAATGACTATGTGTTTATGTATGCTTGGTGTAGTTGCTTTAGCACCAAACATAATAAAGTCAGTTTGGTAACAATAATGGTTACAGAAAAGTTGCAAATCTGTTAACTTCTTTAGAGATGTGAAACAGCAACCAATCACATTCAAGCAGAGATTTTTATCAAAGCATTGTACTGCTCTGATTATTTATCTAAAGTTCTAGATTTAATCCAAAGAAAATGGGTTAGGACAGTGGATGTCTGATTGCATTGGATGTTTGAGAAGCATCTCATAGCAAATCTGTTCTAAGGCAAATTTCACTTGACTACCTCTAATATAAAATACAAAATATGCTGAGATATATGTCATCGGTCTCCTGCCATGCAATTATAACAAGATAAACTATGACAGACCAATACAACAAACTTCATATCTGCAACAGCAAGCTTTAGTTGATTTATATGGTATAAGTATAAAGTATTTACTGGAACTTTGTTCACAGAAGCTTAATGAAGAAAGTGGTACTTAAGTGCTGCTAATAGCTGACTGTCAAGTATGCTGTAACAAGCCTCTCAACAAGTGTTCATAGCAGAATTTGAATTAACATCAGAATATTATTGGATTACTTTATTCTACATGCACTAGGTGATTATGTTATGGTTTGATGTTACAGCTTGCTGCTGTGGAAAAGCTGATGTTGGGAGGAGGGGTATTATTGGCCCCTTTCTTCCCGTGCTGAGTGTCCTCCTGTTGCTGGCCACCTTGCCCTGCTCTAAATCAGGGTGCTCCTTGGACCTGATACTGGATTGATTTCGTTTGCTAGACTGCAAGGAAAATGTTTTCTGACAGATTGACAGGTTTTATTGAATCATTTAAGGACCTGATGAGCTATAGAAGGGTAGGACCACAGGCAAAAGAGGGAATCCTGTGCATTAGCTCTGTGGTATTAGATCAATGCAGTTGTATTTCTGAACTGTGCTTTTAAATGTCCAGGTGTTGGGATCATCCTGAAGTTGACACCTTATTGTCCTCAGAAAAGAGGAGGCCAATTGCGTTTCTTAGCCATAGGTCATGAAAAGTGTAGTTGAAGGAGAACATCTTGCAAGTCTTCTGTTGCTTCTTCAGTCCAGGATTCTTACATGTCAGCTTAAATGTCAGGTTTCAGGACTGTGGAGCTAAGAGGATATCCCCAAACAGCAATTGTGCTGTAGTGAAACCTGCTTTTTGCAAGGTCTGCATTCTGTTCAGAGGTGTGATTGTTGATAAAGTTGGCAAGAGGATACTGGATGCAAAGCTTTTTGAGTTGTCCTTGTAAAGGCTGTTGCTTTTTGGTACATTGTGATGTGTTTGTACAAGATTGAAGCACGATGATGGAATGGGAGGGACAATACCCTTTGAAAGAATCTTTGGGTAAACTGTAAGTTTAAACCCCAAATTGTTCATGATTTAATGTGGTATGTTTGTTTTTAATTATCTGCGAACAAGTTGCTTTTGCCTATTCACTATCATAGTGAAAATACAGAACTGGATGCTGAATTATGTTACATGAGCAAAATGATGCAATTAGTGGGCTTTGAATGAAGTTGAGGCATTCAGTAAACTTGCTTTTTGTGATACTGAAGCAAAGCTGTGTTGTAAAGATTCACAACCTGCACTGCTGTTGTAGTTGTGGTATGTATTTTACTGATGGATACAAAATGTCTAGGGGCTTCCTAAGAAATAGCACAAAGCAAAGGTTTCTCAGTGTATGTGGAAAAAAGCCATGATTTTTTTTCTTTTAGAATCCTCCTGTACCTCACTGAAACAAGGATACAGTGGCCTGAACATTGTGGCCTTCTTTGTAGGTGGCCATCGCTAGGACTGGAGAAATACTGTTAAGTGAATCATGCTGCAGTCTCAGATGGTGTATTTAGTCTTGCATTAGTAAATTTAACTAACATTAGGTCTGTAGTGGTTTTATGTACAGCAGTTTTAACTGTTCTAAGTTTTCCATTATCCTACTTTGATCGTGGCTTATAGTTTGAAAACTGTTTCATACCTTTTGCTTAGCTACCTTACTGTGGCTGTGATAAACAGAGGCAAATACCCATATGGTGGCTTGGTAATTCTCTTTTTGTATCTTTGGAATTTGTCAAGTTTTTGCCTGGGAGAGCACTGGAACAATCTACTTCTTGAGTTTTGGGAAAGATAGGACTTTTTTTTCAGACTGGTCTGTAAGATGTGTTCTTTTAGGAAACTGAAGGCACTGCCTTTAGTTTGCTCTAGAAATAGGGGAAACATTTAAGTGCTTCATTACAGTACTGAGATTCTTACTAAACCCTTCAAACATAGAAGAGTTGTATTAGTTGACTTGGTATAAATTTCCCCATGCACACTTCATTCCTGGAGCTGAATTTTTTTAAGGAGCTTGTCTTCAACTACTTTCCAAATGTAAGATAAACTGGAGGTGAGAAGTTACCACCAAATAGTGAGTGGTTGTGTGTGAGATTACAAACATATAATTAGTTAACCTTTGTTGTGTTGGCAAGGCCTGCAGTTTTAATCCTCACAGTTGTAGAGACAAAGCTGAGAAAGGTGTAAAGGTACAATTATGTAAAAGCTCTGTTGTCAGAAGGCTACTTGTAATTTGTGGTTGTGGGAGTAGGAGAGAGATTACTTCATAGGGTTTAATATATCCTTTTGAGCTTCTCTGGGAAGGTACAAAGAAACATAGTTCTGAAGCACAGTAAAGAGAAATATGTTGGGGAAGAATCAGATTAATTTAAACAGATCTGAAGTTTGTTGCTTTCCTTCATGTGTTTGCAAAATATGGTGTTTCATATGCAGAAAATCCTAAAATGCCCTTTCATACATGAAAGTAAATACTTGGCACTCGTTGCAGCCCTGGGAGAAATATCAAGCATTTTGCTGTGTTGCATAGCATTTAATTCTGAAAAAAGTTAATTAAAATAACTGGAGAAACATGAGTATGTCATAAGTCTGTGTAATCTAACATCTAGTACTGAGGCATGGTCAGAAATGCCGAGATTGTGTGTGATAGATCCCCCCTCCAGTCTTACTTCATAAGCTTCTAAATAAAAAAGTTTGTCATAGTATCCTGTTCTAATACTTTGTTACAATTAATATTACAACAATTAATACTACCAGTGTGATGCCTGGTGGATTAGGTGCAGTTGCTTCTTTACTTGGAAAATGGAATGGGGTAGATGAGTCTTTTAAACCTGTTTTTTATGAGTAAACACATTGTGACAAGCAGACCGATTCCCTCTCTATTTCATCTCTGTTGCTGCTGTTAGGAGCTGAAGAACTGAAGTTTTATTTCTTGCTGTGTGATGCTTTGTGTTTAGCAGTGGCTCATTTTCAGTACTTCTTGGTTGGTTTGTTGTCTATCCAATTGTACACAAGCTTATGTTTTTGCATTGTTAAAATATGCAACTTTGGTCTGTATTGAATTTCCTCTTTGTTGATTTCAGACCATCACATCAAGGAATCAAGGTGGTTGAAGTCTGGGGCTCTCCTTCTAAGAGTTTGCCACCTTTACAAAGTACTGAATTTATTAACTCTTCTGTCATTCAAATGATGAATGAAATCATTGAATGTGCCTGGGTTGTACCAGTCTTTTCCCATTTGGGTCAGGATATAGCTTAATTTAGAATCAAACGAAATATATTCCCAATTTTGCAACAAATCCTTATCAGCATGTTTTAATTTGGTATATGTTTTGTCAATTTTATTTTGTTTTACAACTACTGCACCCTGGTTTTTTAACTTAAAGTGCATCTTATCTCCTTGTTCCGATTCTGAGATTCTCAGGCAACGTGGTGCCAAAAGTGTGTACGTCAGTTCATGATTATTCTTCTTAATATGCTTCTGCTTTTCCCAAAACTTCCATGAATTTTTGAAGGTAATTCCAAAGGACTGGAGATTGAGTAAGATCCGTTGGTGTGTCTTAAATATAACATACCTTAGCATTTCTAGGAAATACTTAGCTCAGTCTTCCCTGTACTCACCTACACCCCTATCTCCTTGTTAAAATTTAGGCCATATAAAATGGTTACAATTTACAGTATGGTTGCAGTTTTAATTTTTTGAAAGCTAAGCCTGTATGATCTTTATTTTTTTTCCCAATTTTAAGAGGTATATGTATTTTCTGAAGTAATCTTATATTTAGAAGCCTTTGTTTTTAAATTCCTCTTAATTGTTCTTTCTCAACTTATAAAAATGAAAAGAAGACTTGTGCAATGTTGTTCAAGATTCCTGTTGCATGCTGCTTCTTCTCTTTCATGGGGAGGTTATGCCATTGGTATCAGTTTTCTGTAAGAATGTTATCTATTGCATTCCTCTGTCCTTCACTTGACTGCTTGAAATCAAACCTCACACCATGTCCCTTAATTTGCTAAGTTTGCATTTTTTGGAAGCTGCCTTTCTTGTCTTTTTAGAATAGTGAGTTCCAAGCACATTTACTTCCCCCTCCATATTCTTGTAAGTTTTTTGTTCTTGGTTGATTGTAGCATTAAGAACCAAATTCAAGACAGTAGATGCCTGCAACTGCATACCACTTTTGAAGCCGCAGTTGTTTTTAAGTTCTTACTATGGGATTGGCTTAGCTATTACACAGTGCCTTAAATTGTGATAAAAATATTAGTCTACTCAAGTGCTGAACTTGTACAGATGCACCTGAGTCTGATGCTCAGTTTGTTATATCTCATAGATGTTGCATCTCAAAGATGTTTGCTGTATCTCAAAGAAGTTATATCTCAAGATTGATAATGACAGTCTAGGTGGTTGCCAGTTGAAGTTTGGGTTCCTCAGGTTGTTTTATACTGGCTTACTTTTTCTCCCTGTCTGTCTAAAACCAGCACTCAGGCGCCCATGTTGCCATTTCTTAATATGTCATTAATCAGTGTAAATGACGAGAAACACCAGTATGATATATGAGAATATCTGGGAGTTGTGTAAATAGAAATGTCCAATTCTGCTGATCTTTCAAAAGGTTGAATTAGTGTATGAAAATAACAGTTCAAGTAAGGTTATGATATTTTACAGTATGTAACCTTACCAATTGATATAATATGCTAAACTGTTGTTAGAAACAGCAACTTCCTAAATGTTAAGCAGGGAGAATTTAGTAACAAATGGAACTTTGGAATCCTCTCATGATATAACTAAGTGTATGTTGAGCATGCCCATACTGTTTTTACCTTCATACTGAGTCTGATGGAGGAATGCAAGTGCTTTAAAATGTTTTTGACTTCTGACGTGGAAAATCTTTCAAAGATGTCTTTTTTAGTTTGGGACTTAAGAACTACAGGTACCAAAATTCTTTATGGTTAAAGTGTGCTATGTGTTGCAAGATAATTCAATAACTTGCAAAATACTAGAAAACAATAGCAGATTTTTATAGAAAAAGACATTTTGATCTTAATCTGTAGCACAGGAGTTCTGTCCACTTGTGCTTTGTCTGTTAATGGTAATCAAAGTCTAAATGTCTGTGTTACAAAGGCAGTATGTCCTGTGTTGCTGCTGGCTTGTGAAGCATTTTTTCCAACCTCATGTGAAGTATTCTGACAAACTTCAAAGTAGCTTTTTTTAGTGGTATAAGGGTTGATAATACCATTTTCTTATCTTTATCTTTAAGAAAAAATAAACTTGCAATCAGTAGTTTCCTTCTTAGAGCTGTACAATGGCTTGCTCACAGTTGAGGATTGCTATTTATGTATTATTAAAGAGTTTAACTTGTAGACATCTTATTTGGTTGTTATACCCAAAAGGACTTAAGATTTAGCATCTTACTGTTGCCTTGTACTGCTGACTTTTGCTGAAATTAGCCTAATGATATCTGTTTTAAGGTAAGTATCTGGTTAAAGGATGAGGTAGAAGGAGAAGAGGAAAAGGAAGGAAGGAAAGAATCAGGGGAAAAAATACCCTTGGAAATACCTCTAGTGACAAATGACATTAGTAGTAACCAAAAAAAAGTTTGATGGCATTAAGCTGATGAGCTGCTTATCACTAAAAGTGGTGTTTCCGTTTCTTGGTTTTCTTCTTGGTTTTCTCTGATTTTAGCCGCCTCTGCCTACTCCATTTATTTTTCTGGTTCATTCTGGTGGGTTTTGGACATCATGAGCTGTTTCCACTATAATGGAACAGTTTGATTTTGTCAAAGTGGCTGAATTGGTATTGTGCCAGGCTAGTGTGTTGAAAAAACTCAAGAGAGGGGTCTGAATAAACAATAGAGGCTAGCACAAAGGAATGATTGAGAACCTGCATCTTGAAGGAGGTACCACTGAGAGTGAGGGGATCTCTCATTTTTTGGCAGTTTTTTTTCTTCTTCAGTTCTTTCTTCCTTGTCCTTTCCCTAGTGAAATGAAATGCAGATTAGTTACTGGACTCTGAAGCATTCTTCAGAAAGAAACTTGAGATTGGGCAATGTAAAATATGCCTGCTTGAAAAAGGTAACGCGTTTTTCAAGGTAGCGGTAGTGAAAAAAAGCTTCATTTGTTAACAATAGCTAATCGCAGAATCCCAGGCTGCTTTGGGTTGCGAGGGACCTTAAAGCTCATCCAGTTCCAACCCCCTGCTATGGACAGGGACACCTTCCACCAGACCAGGTTGCTCCAAGCCCATCCAACCTGGCCTTGAACACTGCCAGGGATGGGGCAGCCACAGCTTCTCTGGGCACCCTGTGCCAGGGCCTCAGCACCCTCAGAGGGAAGAATTTCTTCCTCATGTCTCATCTCAGTCTCCCTCTGTCAGGTTAAAGCCATTCCCCCTTGTCCTGTCCCTACAGGCCCATGTCAATAGCCCCTCTTCAGGTTTCTTGCTGGCGCCTTTAGGCACTGGAAACTGCTCTAAGGTCTCTCCAGCACCTTCTCTTCTCCAGGCTGAACCAGCCCAGCTCTCTCATCCTGTCTGCAGAGCATCTTCGTGGCCTCCCCTGGGCTGGCTACGACAGATCCATGTCCCCCTTATGTTGGGTCCCCAGAGCTGGATGTAGTACCCTAGAGAAATCCAATGTTGATGTTTAGTTTACATTGCTTCCCGCTCATGAATGTAAATCCTACCGAATGAGGAATAATCCTGTTGTTCTTTAAGTCATTGTTGTCTAAAACACTGGCCTCTGTAGTAACTGTTTTAACTGAAAAGTATGATTTGCTTTGCTGTGGAAGAGATGTCTGTGACTGTTCTTGGAGTGATATTTCAAAAGCATCTGAGAGCTTTTGTGAGAAGCTGTAATGGGACTATAGGCCTTTAAAGCACTTAGTGATTAAAAAAGTTTATATTTGTGGGAATAACATTTGAGCCATTTAACTTGAGGTGAATCCAGCTGAGAATCTCGGAGACAGAGCTGTCGCTGTGAGAAAATATAGATGACTGTGTATTTTTAAGTAGAAAGACACTGAAATGAATCACCTGTATTTGTTTATTTATCAATATGGGATGTTTTTGAGAAACTCTTCATCAGCAAGAAGTGCATTATCTTTTTGATATTATGTGCCAGTAGTTGCAAAATGTCTCACAGAAGTGTGCTCTTTGTTTTTCTGTTTTTATTTAAGCAGAAACACTGTGCACCAAATAAGGTTACTTACAGTTGCACCTCAGCAGGAGGGAAGTGTTAAAGAAGAACCAGTTTCAGATGTTCAGACCCGGCGGACGTGGCAGTTTGACTGGGCATTCAACAAACTGGATAACTCTGTCAGAAAAACTGGCCGCATCCCTAAAACTCTCCTCCTAAAAGTCTTTGATGAAACCTGCAAAACAGGTAAGTTGCTTCCATTTAAAACCAAAGGAAAGCTAAGTTTAAGGCTGTGCTATAACAATACATCAAAGCAAATTAATTGAAAGAGTTCTCATTTGTATTTTGTCTCTAAGTGTTGTTTAATCTGCTACATATGTTGATACACAGACTAAAAATGCTTTAGAGGTTATTTTGCTTTGAATGCACACATTTACTTGTTTTTCTCGTTGCTTTGTGTATTTTTGAGTCTTGTAAAACTTCAGTGTACTTTTAAGGTGTCTGATCATACTGCCTTACTTATTGTAGATTTTTAATCTGGTAACATTACACTTTCCTCATACAACTGTTTTGGGCATTTCCAAACAGGGATCATCTCTCTCTTTTATACAGTATATTTTTCTTTAAATGTCTGTAATAAACCATGCTATCCTTAAGAGATTATTTGTTTTAAAATGGAACTGTAACAGGGAAATGTGGAGGTGTTTCCCAAGTTTCCCCATTCCCAGGTAGCTGTGGTACTCAGGACAAGAAATTTTAAATTTTGAAGCAAACAAAAAATAAGCAGCTGAGGTGTTGTTAATTCTGACAGGTTCAGTACTTTTTTGGCCAAAAATAGCCAGACTACATCAATATTTTGTGAGCCAGGTGCCACAATTGATAAGGTTTGGTACCAGTTAGGATTAGTCAGTGGAGTTATTTGCTAAATATGCTAAGTACTACTGCCAGTATTTATCAATGATAGCATGTATTGTTTTGTGTTAAGTTTAAAGTTTGCTCTGGGCTGTTAATGCCTTATATACCTGGGATTGTGCTTTTAAGTCTTGTGATTACTGTTTAAAAGACATCTTTATTTCATGCTCTCTTTCTTTTGAATTTTTTAGTGGTTTTGCTTGGAGTACTCTTCCTGATTCTGACAGCTTTGTCTTTTTTGGGTATAAGCTTGTAATTTGTGAGTGTGGGTTGGCAAGAATTTTGTCTCTGTAAGGTTATTTGCAAATCACAGTACTTTATGATCTTTGATTAGTTATACTGTTTTTAGGAATACATATTAAGAAAAGTTTAACTGCTTGCAATGGTTTCCTTTGGTTGTGTAAATATAGTTTAAAGTGAGTTTAAAGTGTAGAACTTCACGAGAGATTTAACTAGGATGCTATAAGAATAAATTACATATTTTCAGATGAAAAATTCAGTCCTTTGTTATTAATAATGTTGAAAACCTAGCGGAAGTGTGGGAGGATAGTAACTCATATTTCTTAAAAAGATTTGCTTGTGTTTCATATTGTTTTTCCATTTCCAATTGCAACGCAAGAAATAAATGCCCAAAGGTGCTTCCTGTATGTGTAGTCCCGCATCTTCCCATCGTCATACTGCCAAACCTTTTCCTGTTTCTTCTGCATTTCACAGTACTGTCACTAGTATAAGGCTGGCTTTGTGAAACTGGAAATGTGTTGGTGTTTCTACTACATGAACCAATTGTATGCAAGGATCAAAAGTTAGTCTTAAAAAATGTTGTAGTCTTAAACTGCATCATGAAGTGTGACTTCTCTCACCACCCCATTATGTCGTGGGAAGTTCAAATCCCCATTTGCAATTTGAACCTGCCCCCTCTCAGTGTTTTAAGTTATTTGTTTTCTTTCTTTATTGTTGCTTATTTTTTTTCCCACTACTGTTTGTGTTTCTTCCTGGATGAGTTTACACAGTATCAATAAACTTTCTGCTGTAGATTGTACTCTTTCATGTAGTTTACAATAGTTATGTGGTATCCTAGATTTGCTGGTCCTTTTTGGTACCTGAGGATCTAATTCTAGATGGTATATAGCTTTCTGGTGTTGATGGATTTTTATTTTATTTTACTGTTGTTTTATAGCTGTTTCTATAGCTCTCTGTAATTAAAAGTTACAGCAACCAGCAGCAGCTGGAGATATCTCTACTGGCAGCAGCTTCTGCCTCTATGCTGAGCTGTACACAACTTTGGAGTGTTGGCATGATGATTTAGAAGTAACATATAAAACGTGAATGATGCTCTGGACTTCAACTAATATTGGCAGTCTCAGTATCTCGAGTTGTCTGCCTGTACATCTCTGAGATAGAAAACCTTATGTATTTTTTCATCATTTATGTTGATGCAAACATTTATCGTGCTCCTTGTTAGATGAAATTACTTTTGCAATGTAACTTTCTCTTTGATAGGAAACAAATAGACAATATTTTTTGTCCCCCTTCTTTTTTTTTTCTTTAACACTGTGCTGTTTTCTAAGGAAACTCAATTTTATTTGGAATGGTTGGGTTTGCAAATGAAGATGAGATTGAAAAAAAATTATCTCCAGATTATTGTGTAATTTATGATAGATGCGGCAGCTCTGCCTTACTTTGCCTCAGGAGTAGTAGTGAATTCCAAGAAAGGCAAATGAATTTATAGTTACTTTTTCAGTATTCTGGTAGTAGTGCAGAAGCTGGAGATGATAAATATTCCTGCAGGTTCCTTCACTGTTCTCTAAACGTGAACTGTCTCATTTATTTTATATTGGGCGTGAGCAGAAGCAGAAATACAAATTTCCTTGTGGAATGCTTCTGAATACCAGTTTTGTGATAGTATGGAAGTGGTATGAATTATTCTGTGATTTTAGAAATTGACCAGGAAGTTATGTCTCTGTTAGGATGAAATGATCTACTGGACTTAGATTGGGAAATTAAAATACCAGATCACCCAAGTTTAGTATTTTGTGTTATGTATTTTATAATTTCTGCTCAGCAGAGATCATTATTTTACTAAATGGTATGTTTTATTGTGACTCTTTTTCATGATAGTGCATAATAGTGTAATCATTGTTTAATCATTTGGGTATCCTGATTTGTAAAAGTCTTCAGTTGTGAAGAAGATTGTATTCTATACAAAGTTCTTACATATTTCAGTGTGTCAGTTTAGAATCTTATTTTGTAATATTAAATGCATAATTATTTATAAATAAATTTGTCATTGTGTTCCATTTGCAGGGAGCCCAGGGAGTAACCAGACCTTGCTTTTGTTGAGAAGTTGTGGTGCTCTTTTACCAGAGGTATCGTCACCTGAAAGAACAGAACTAGCCCATGTGATATGGGACAAGATGAAAGAACTGGGTAGGTTGGTTTTGTTAGTCCCTCTACAAGAACAGCAGTGGGCTTCAGTTACTTTCTTTGTAACAGAAGACTGAATGTATTTTAATAGCATTTAAATATTAGGTTATAACAGCAAATACACATTCCTGATTAATCATTAGGTTTTAATATTTAGGTGAGAGACCTATTTCCTATTCTGGGAGTTATACTGACATCTAGGGGTGTTAATAATAAATCTGAAGATTTTTCTTTCTTGTAAGATGCTTAGAATGGACTTCTGCTTTACTTTTATTATTGTAAGAATGCATTTTACTTTTCTTGATGTTAGATTTTACCTTGTTATCTGGTGGTCTGAATACACCTAGTGCTACCAGCTAGTTTTAGCAGGTGGTATTTTAGTTATTTATGTACGATGATGAGTAGGTGAACTGCTTCTTGATAGTGATATTGGTGAATCTGTATAATAAATACAGTGTAGAGACTGAAATAACATGCACACAAGCGTACGTTTTACTGTGCTCTTACATTTTAACCTTTATAAGCATATGTGCTTTTGAATAGATGTCTAATGTTTTAAAGGTGGATAAAAGGAAGCAGTCTCTTTATACATAAAGATCATACAGAGTAAAATTGATATGAAATTAAATACCTGAGAAAGCCATAAAATAATGTTGAATTTTGAGAATCTGCATTCACTGACTGTGGTTGAAATATTTCCTTAGGTGCTGTGTATGATACAAGCCATTATAATGCTTTGCTTAAAGTCTACCTTCAGAATGAGCACAAATTTTCTCCAACTGAATTCTTGGCCAGAATGGAGGAAGCCAATGTGCCGCCCAATCGAGTAGGTACCCCTTTGTGATACCTTCATTCTTAATAGTAGTATCCATTTATTGGATAGAAATCATTAACTTGCCCTTTCTGTTTTCTGTAGGTTACATACCAAAGGTTGATTGCTGCTTATTGCAATGAGGGTGATATTGAAGGAGCAAGGTATTCCTTTGTGTTTATGTTTAAATGGATTTTCACAAAGTCTGTATCTTGTATTCCCTACTGTTAATGTTAACACTACTTTCAGTGTAATTCTAATAAATTGAGCAAAGCAAAGAGGGAGTTTAAGTGTATTTTAACCAAGTACTGAAGAGCAGCTTCTTGGAGACAGCAGAAATCTAAACAAGCAAAATAAAAATAAGTGATAGACCAGTGTGATCTAATCGGGTTGTATTCAGGTTGCTCGGAAAATAACTTGCTTTGTCATTTCTAGAGCCAGTGTGAAAAAGCCTAAGGTTATGAAGGCTTACTGCCTAAGTAAGAAAGTGGCTATTGGGAAAGGCATTTGACAACAAAGTGGGCTAAGGAGCAAATAGCAGTAATACTGGTTGTTGTGTTTGTCATTACGCAGGGCTTGCTGTATATCTGTCTAACGTTTTAATCTTAGCAAGTTTACGTTGCAAAAGTGGGAATGATGGGCCTGAGAAATAAGTAAAAGGAAGATAAAAAAAAATTAACCCCCCCCTAAAGCCAAACAGCAAAAGTCGGCCCCACACTTGTGTCGGCCTATTTCAAAGTGACAAATACAATTCATCTGAAAAAATGAGGATGACCAAATCATGAGCCTGTTATGCAGTGTCCCCAGATGTAATTGTTCAGTGACATCAGGCTTTCATTTTGTTTGATCATGCAGTACTTGTCCAGCAGAGCAGCAATATCTCAGTAGTTTACTTTTTCATAGGGAGAAAAATATCTAATCATTCATTGTCTTGTGTTTTGCAGTAAGATTCTTGGATTTATGAAGAACAAAGATCTCCCCATCACTGAGGCAGTATTCAGTAGCCTTGTGAAAGGTCATGCAAGATCAGGGTAATGTTTAATACCTTTTTCTTTTGTTTTATTTTTACTACAATGTAAAATGATACTGTACAGAAAAATTACATGCTAAAAAATAGTGTGATGGTTTTGAATAATAATATGTAGAAGACTGTCTTTTATTTTTGAAGCGAAACTGGACTGTTCAACAAAGGAAGTAGATATTCCTTGTCTGAAAATCTTGCATTTCAAGATAAATTACTGTACTTTTGTACTGTTTGAAAAATAAATTTGCTGTGCTTAGTTTGGAATGTTTTCAACTGGTTTGGAACTTTTTCAAACTGTTTCCAATTCTGATTAATCTAGTAAGTAATTAAGAAAGTCACAATAAACATTATTAGAATTAAATCTACTGAGGGTCTTTCTTCTGAATTCCTTTAGAGATATTAAGAGTGCAGAAAATATCCTTTCAGTGATGAGGATGGCCGGTGTGGAACCAGGTCCAGACACCTATTTATCACTGCTGAATGTGTATGCTGAAAAGGGTGATGCTGATAGCATGAAAAAGGTATTTTAAGTTTGATTTTAAGTAATGAACTTGATTGATATCTTGTTCAGTTTAACTTTGGAATGCTTTCTATGTATGCAGGAGGAATAATACTGAATTTTGTTAATTTGTTTCTTGCTAGTCTGCAGCAATTAAACTTTTTTGGGTTATCTGAGTAGCTGGAAAACTGAAAGCAGTCTCATAGTTAGTGAAAAATACTTTTCTTTCTATAGTTGCCTTTCATTCTGAGAAGATAGATTTGCCAGTGAGTGATTTAACAATTCAGTCTTTTTTGAAAAGAGGCAAATAGTGCATGTGAGATATATATATTTATTTATAAAAATAAGTAAAAAGTACCCCTTGATTATCCTGCTCCCATTGAAGCCACAGAATCTTTCTGCTAATACTGACTTTTTGAGAGTACATACCAATAGCTTAGGTATTCATGAGGTATGGATAAGATAATGCTGCCTTACAGCCCTTTGTGTACATGATTTTTTTCTGGTCTTTTATTTTTTTTTTTTAATCAAGGAGCTATTTGGAAAGGAATGCAAAAAGAAAATTGGTTTCAGTTTAATAAGTAGTATCAGGTGGAGTGGGCCAAATCAAGGAAGAGGATGTGGAAAACGTGACACTGTTCTGTGACTTACAAATAATAACTTCATCAACCAGCCTCTTTCCAAACATTAACAAAAAGATTGATTAATCATTCTCCCTGTTTCAAAGTAATTTCTTTTTGAAAGTCATCTCACAATGAGTCATCTCAATGAAAGTCATCTGGTGTTTTAATATGTGTTATTAGATATTAGGGAGAAACTGGTAGATCTCCCTTTTACCTGTCCCTTTTTCTTTTTTACAGTCCAAAGGTGGTTTTGAGGCCCTCTCTAGAGATGTTGTGTATTCCCTACTGTAGTCCTTGTATCTAACCCCATGGTTTTAAAAGAAGGAGAAAAACCACAGCTTTTTGAGATTTTATTTTTATTTTCTTAAAATATATCTTGAATTGAGTCACTTTGGAGTTTATTAAAGTTAAATTTATTCTGGTTTACAGACTCTAGAACAGATTGAGAAGACTGAAGGTTACCTTATGGATAGGGTTTTGATGCAGGTGATTTTTAGCCTCGCCAAGGCTGGATATCCTCAGTACATCGAAGATATTAAGGAACGCATAAGATTTGAAAAGGAATTAATTCCAGGTTTGTTCTTGGTTGCTACAACAATGATTGCTGCTGTGGGTGGAGAGGGAAAGCATTTTCCTTTTTTTACCCCAACAATAACTAATGTTACCTAAAGTAGGTGATTCTGTACTTCTCTCTTAAATACATAGGGAAAATAATACTTTTGCTATTAGTATACTTTAAATCACAATGTATAAAATTTTTATATAAAGCAGTCTTAATTGCTTAAATACAAAAGTTTAATCAATTTTTTTAACCTTATGAAATTCATTAAGATTTCATAGGAAAGCAGTTAAGTGCAGAGTCCTTTCCTCAAACACTGTTGTAATTTCTGTTGTGACAGCTCTTTGTGAATATCATAAAAAGGGAGACAAAACATTGAGGATAGTTTTCTTTATCTACAGTTTAAGTCGCTTTTGGATCCCAGTATGCATAATCTGATTGATAACTGTTAATTATATTTCATCCATGTTTTCTTTTTTGACATATCTGGAAATGTGTATCCTTCTGTCATTTAGTATCCTTCTGTCATGCAGCAGTGGTGATGCTTCTGTAATTTTTGGCATGGTCTTCTACTGGGAAAAGTGAATTTCATTGATAAATGTAAATCTGGAAAAGGTAGTCTCAAATTTAATTGGTTCATTGTGTTTTAAAGTATGTTAATGAAACTTGTAAAACATTTACTTGCTAGCTTTTGGTAATTCTAGTGGTTTAGTATGAAAGTAGTTGCATGCACTTAATTTTGTTTTTTCTGCTTTTCAATTGCTAGATGCAATGAACCTGTGTTTGACACTGATAACTCATGGCTTCGAAGATATAAGTTTCCATATTTTGAAGTCTTTTACCAGCTTCTCACGTGATAATGTGGACCAGGGTAGCTTCTTCTTGCAGCATTGTGTAAATAGAGATATGGTATGCAGAATAATAGTATTTTTTCCTAATAGACTGATAACAGTGTGTTATGTAACTGTGAAAATGGAAAATGGTAGATTTTTTTGTACATTTCTTAAAGAATAAAAATCAGATTTTGATATTTCATATTAATTTGTATAGTAAATTGAAATTCACAGAGGAATAATATTTGGCATATGTATTATCTGTTTCCTAAACATTAGAAGAATCTGACATTCTTAACAATTTGAGAAACTGAAAAATAAATAATTATTTTCAATTATTTGCAGCCAGTGAACAAGCTGATGCAGTTTTGTAAGGAATTACAAGAAGCAAAAATGCACTCGGCACCACTGCCATTTGTTTTGCGTTGCGCTTTGGAGGCCAACAGAGCAGGTACTCTGCTTATTTAATTTTTATTTATGCTAATTTAAAGTATTTGGTCACTGTTTAATTATCTTGTGAATATTTTCAGCCTTAGCCTTTGACTTGATGAAGGCGATGAAAAAGGAAGGCCTGCCTCTCAGACCTCACTATTCCTGGCCACTGCTGGTTGGGTTCCAGAAAGAGAACAATCTTAAAGGTTAGTTATCTGATAAGTGCTCCTCCATCTTTACTGCACAAATCTTTACTAAAACATTGCTATGAGATTCAGCAGACTCTTGAAAGTAAATGAAGACCTTGCTGCATGTTTTACTTTGTTGCAAACAATTTTTCCCTCTTAATCATGTTACATACATATCTACAAATTTAAAGTCTACTTTTTTGTAGAAATATGTGAGTTTTTAACTCTTCACGTTCTTTCTGGCTGCCACTGGTTCTTTTTGCTGTTTGTTACCTTTTATGGAGCTTACTCTTGAAGCCACTGAAATCTGAGAGAAGACTTTAAAAGTAAGGTAACGTTATATAGCTCTTTCGGACTGCAAACCCAAACCTTTATTCAAGCCAGCTTATTTTTGACCAAATAAGGCAAACGTGAGTTTTGTTGCAATCATAAAAACTGCAGGAGAACTTACATTGCTGAATGTATGAGCCTGACCTGACAGCATACTGATTGAAGGACAAAAGTGCTCAATCTTTGGGGTTCTTAAGTAGGTTTAAGCATTTAACATACTTTCCCCTGTTACACATGGGGATGTCTACGGGATATGAATAAGAATTGAACAAATATTAAATTTTAGAATACAGTATCTAATTCTTTGGTTTGCGTTATTGGTAATTCAGAAGGAATGGTATTGTAAAAAGATGCTTTTAACAGAAGTACTTCCCCCTTGGGGAAACAAAAAACTGTCTTTTTCATCTTATCTCACAGTATAATGTGCTTTAGAATGAGATGCAGAGTTGTTAGTGTGACACTGGGTGACAAACAAAATGCACAAACAAAAAAAAAAGTGCTTTTAGCAGACTCTTCATATCGCAATTTTATCTTAAATATACAGTCACATTCCAGTTTGGAAGAAACGCTGAAACAAGTATTCCCTAATTGTTTCTGGCTATAAAAATGTCTCAAGTCTTTTTCAAAAAGCCTTTATGAAAACAGTATTCAGTTTTTATTAACTCCTTAGGCTCCGTTCCTGCTAGACTACTTCTCAAGTTTGTCTTCTCCCAGGTTTTCAAATGCTTTAAAGTTCTATTCTTGAAGAGAATCAAACGCTTGAAAGTTCTCTTCTAGTCAGCGTCAAGTGATGTTGTTTTAGTTTTCTTTTGTGACTGACTTGAAGTCCAACTTTGCCTAAAATAAGTAAAATGAAATCGGTCTCATACTTCCCTACTGATAAAACACATTTTCTGTTACTCCATGAAAAATTTTACTTCACTAACACAATAACAAGGGAAGTCAAAGTATTTTTAGATTTAGACTTAGCTCCCAGAACTGAAGCAGTATCTGACCATCTAGAGAAACTTAAGTTTTCAGATCTTTTGAGATCTCCGGCAAGATCAGAGTTTGCCTATAGAAATTGACTATGCTTTGCCTCATAGTTCCTGTTTGAAGTCCTGTAAGCAAATTGAGAAGAAAATGAAGAAACACTCAATTCTGGCTTTGCCATTTTCTAGGCAGCCTTTATATGTGCAAAGACTTTGGATACATAAACTTCTGTATGGCTCAATGATAATGCTGTGGATTTGCAAACAGGCTTTTGTAACCTTGTACTTAGTCTCCAAGTTTGAATTGTGAAATGGAAATGTTACTACCGTGTTCATACCTACAGAAGTCAGTGATTTTCCAGTCGTTAGAATGCATAAGAAGTTATCTATGCAACTTCTTTTGCAGTGAGGAATCAGTGGAATTATTATTGGTGCAGTGAAGCAAGTTGTTCTTTTCCATGTGTAAGCTCACATTCCTTTTTTGAAATTTAATAATAAAAAAATGAGCACATGAGATCTACTATATAAAAATACAGCCAGTACATTTGAAGGAAAGTAAATAGGGAGAAAAGAAGCACCTACCCTGAAACTGTTTTGTAAAAATGGAGAAAAAAATAGCGCTGCAGTGAGAACCTAAAGGTGACAGCAGATAGTAAATGAACAGAACAATGCGTTGTAGCAGAAACAAATAGTGAACAAAAGTATATAGATACACAAAACTGCATAGATAGACACTGTATCACATCCCATGCCAGAAATGAGTTAATAATTCCTTTCTCTATAAAGTAGTAATGCCCAGCCTAATATGTGTGATTTTGCGTCTTAGTGTCAGGTGGAAAATGGACAAGAACTTTGGGAAAAAATCTTATTAAAAATCTGGTGGGATATAGTCAGTGGACTAAATAATCATTTTCTGTTAATAAATAATCATTTTCTGATAATAAATAATCATTTTCTAATAAATAATCATGGTTAAGGAATGCACAATATAAGCAGCAACCTGTCTGGAACTGTAGGATACAAATCTATGATTTGTACAAATCATATTATGTGACCCAAGCAATTATATAACTAGTAAGAATGTTCAATTTTATATATATCTGATGCTTATTATACCAAAAGCTGACACCAGATATCAAAGGAAATTCCCTAATACTTCTGTATTATGGAATTGAGCTTGAAAGAAAAGTAGCAATGAAGTGATGGCTAAGAGGAATGAAACTAAGCACAGCCGTTTTTAAATCACCGTAGAGAGCCTAATGGCTGTGAAACAGCAAACAGCTCTTTTTCAATCATTTTGCACAGGCATATAATTTCAGAGGGGCATTCTTGCTTTTATGTATAGTTTTATATGAGATAAATAATTATTTCCATATGTAAGTAAAACCTGTTAGGCTGTTAGGAATGGAAGGTGTCTGCGAGTTTTAAAAGATCAGTATGTGGCTGAGCTGAAACTGTTATTGGCACTGAGTTAATCTTGTGTCAGATTATACACTGAAACCAGGAGAGCCTGGTATAAATAAGCAGAAATCTTTGACTTAAACATCATTACTCAAAATTTAGTAGCTCCCCTTCATTTTTGTATTACCATGTTATTTTTTAAAGGCAGTTCTTTAAAGTCAGTTGTGTATTTCACTTTTAGTTTCTACAAAACTGTTGTTACATGCATAAAGGTTATTGACTGGTAATTCAATTTTTACTTCAGAGTATGAAAGAAATAAGGGTCTGAGTCCAGAGGGGAGTAAGGGTGGTGATTTCATAATGTAACTGCTTGACATGCTGTTTTGTAGACAGACTTTTCTGGCATGCAACTTCATGTGTGCCTCTGAAATTAAGAGCACTGCAACAGTATGTTGTTTTTCTGAACGCAACTTCAATTTTCAAACTGGAGTTTTAATTTTTTGTTTGCTTAGGAAGCTGCTTAAAGCCCAGTTTTATTGTCCTTGCGCATGTATAACTGTATGTAAGTGCATTTGATATTCCCTCTGTTCTGATGGCACTGCTTTAGGAAGAAGCATGACTTACTGTTAGGAAATTAAAGGTGGCCTAAAATGCAGGTGTCACTTTTCACTTCTTGAAAAGCAGGAAGTTGCTCTGGTCTACCACAGATATTATGAACATCTTGTAATTAATCTCTTCTGTATTTGTTCTTGGATGTACTGATCCAGGGCTGGAATCTGTTCTGTTGTGATATTTGTGTGCTGTTTCTAGTATTGATAAAAAGGAGAACAGTAGTTGGACTGTGTTTTGTTCCCTGTTTCTTTCTCATGTTCCCTCTTCCCACTCAATTATTTGATTTTTAGACACTCAGCTCCTTCAGTCTGTATATATCTCAGCCCAAGATCTCAAAAAACTCTTCTTGTTCAAGCAGGGAGATGGTCAGAAGACTTTACTGTGGGTTTCATCATACCCAGTCTTCTGAACCAGTGGTCTCTAAAGTGGGGTATGCAAGGCAATCAGTTGGGGTGCGAGAAAGTTGAAAATAAATAATTATTTCATCCTTTTTACTTTCTATTTTTGTGTATGTTTTCTTAATGTGCATAATGTGTCAGTACAGTAGTACACATATAATATTTCTAAGTAACTATACATGTTTTGGGGTGTGTTCTCAAAGTTTTGGACAGCAGCGTTCTAGATGAGTATCACTGCACTTTGTGTTACTCTTTATTTAGTCTGTTCTTCGATATGGGGAGAGAGAAGAAGTTAGTGTAATTTCCAGTATGAGGAGCAAAGAATTTCTGAAAGTCCACGCGCAGAATGCCCAAATCCTATTTCATGCATGTGTTTAACAGTTTTACGGTATTTTGATTAAAGTGGGAATGTTTCATTCTTTGTGTTGTGGAAGACACTTATGTGATAATAAAGTAGTTCTGCTCTCGGAGAGGTAGAAAATGCATGCAAAACTGTAGGGTTCAGTGTTTCATTAATCTTCTATTTCCTCCTCCCCCAGGTTGTAGATCACCCATCTTAGAAATGAAGACATATGTGCCAGCATGTTTTTTTAAGTTTGCAGTTATTTGGCTATGTGCAGTATTGTTACTGGTATTCCTTTACTCTGCATCTTTCACTGTTGTGCGGGTGTTCTAATCTTCATACACGCCCTTTCCTGCTCAGGAAGTGTGCCCTAGTAAACATTTGAGCCTAATGGGTGCTAGGAAAGGGGGATATTTAACAAGCCTGTTTTCTACTTTCTTCTAGGTACAAATTTGAACTTAAATCTTCAGTGTACCACAGCTTGTTCACTGTGGCATCTAATTGCTGGTTTTCAGACAACTTTCTTGTGATACAGATATAGTTATTTTTTAAAAATGCTTCAACATAAGAGGACTTAATGTATTTTCTGGGAAGTTGAAAGCGTGAAATAGAAACTGGCTGTCAAAATTTGAAAGGTGTCAAGGAAGACTTACTGTAATTAATTCTTTATTCATATTTTTGCAGATTCTGGTCCAAAATCAGAGTTTTGTTTAAGGCAAACTCGAACAGACGATGCGACTTTAATCTAGTATGACTTGCCTGCATGTATTTTCAAGTGCTCAAAGGGAATTCACATTTGATTATTTGCACCATAGTGCACTGCATAAAATATTCATGGAAGTGTCACTTTTCCATAGGTGGCACTCCAGGGCAGAGACAGGGACTTTGGACATTTTTAAAGTAATAAGTATGAAATGCAAGTTGAAAAAAGCATATGCTGGTTGGTACTGGTGTCCTGCAGCGACTGACAAATCATTTTTAGACCAGCAAAAAAATGGTAATACCTGTATTGGTTTTGACAGGGGTTCAGAGTTCGCTAGCTAGGGCTACTGTAAGAAGTTTCTGCAGATAGAAGAGCATGAGCAATTGAAAAGCATACTCTAAAACTCTAAGCTATAATTGCTAATCTATTAAGATTTGGTATCTGTTGTTTTCAAGTACGTATCTGCAGTAGTAATGTACAGTGCAGTTGTATGAATTGATCGGAACCCTCTAAAAGTTAAAATGTAGTTTCACTGAGACTTCAGAAACTGAATTTCCAGTTCAAAGCTGTTGCATTAATAGAGTAATCAACCTATTTGCTTACAAAGACGTTACTTGTTTTAAGTAAGTATAGAGACAAACGGTGGAAGCTTGCTGTGGTAAACACGGTTGGATGCTGGAAACAAAGTGAAGAATGTACTGAAGAATGCATTTGTATCTTGAATTGGATTATGTACTTTACACCAAATTTCACATTTTTTTTAATGCACGATAATATGGATATTTTGATGTATTACTCTGAAAGTTGTTTTGCAAACGTGAGCAAGAGTAACTGTCACATATTCACTG
Source organism: Psilopsiagon aymara (assembly GCA_024733675.1). Classification (NCBI taxonomy): domain Eukaryota; kingdom Metazoa; phylum Chordata; class Aves; order Psittaciformes; family Psittacidae; genus Psilopsiagon; species Psilopsiagon aymara. Next base: position 21,786 of record JANRGW010030854.1, on the reverse strand, counting down.
TGTTAAAACATAAGTTTATATGCTAACCAAGAGTTTCATGGTTCCAATACAGTGTAGAGCAGGAAGTTTAGTAAATCTGGTGCAAGTTTCACAATTAAGAACTGTATTAACCCCAAAACTAAAACTGCAGGATGTTGCGTGGCAATGCCAGGGAGGGGGATCAAGGAGGGAAGTCTTCCATTCTGCTGAAATGCTTAGCCTTACTAATTTTGCCTTGATAGGTATCTTTGAGGTCCTCAAAGTGATGCACAACTTGGGGGTGGAACTGGATGCAGACACGTATGCAGATTATGTTTTTAAAAGCTTTGCTGATAGTGAAACTGCCCGTGCCCAGCTGAAGGTGAGTTTACATCGAGGGTTCATAAAAAGGCCATTGTATGGCTTTGTTTTCTGTGTTCACTGTGGAGGCTCTGTAGTGCCCTAAACATGCCCTTGGTCTGATGAAGCCTGTTCAGAGTATCTTTAAATACTAGTTTTGCTTACTTTTGAAACAATTGTTGCACTGATGGTTTGTTTACCTTGTCTTCTCCCTCTGCTTTCCTTCCTTCTTTTCAAGGCTAACTGAAATTCTTAGCTCAGGACTTACTAGCTTTCTGTTTCCTCAGGTGGAAAACTAAATAATGTCCCTTTACTGAGAATTAAAAGTATTACAGATGTTTCTGGTGATTTGGGGGGGGGGAAGGGTGTTTGTTTTGTTTTAATTTTAACTTTTTTAACTTTAAAATTGAGAGTTGCTGACTAAGTTTAACTGCCCCACTCTCTTTGATTTTGGTAATTTTGTCTCTTGCAATTGATTTCAGTACAAAATCTGCATAATTTTTGATCCCGTAGCAACTCACCTGGCTAGCCATGTTGATTTTTGTAGAGCAGCTTCTGTGTTCTCAGTGACTATCAATGCAAGCATGCCAGTGTCCTTGGCAAGCATTTAGAAATATGAAGTATCAAGAAGTCTTCCCTGTGCCTACAATGATTGATTGCTTTATCTCTAGAAAAATGGCTGCCTATTTGAGAGTGTTGGGCTTTCTGTAGCAGAAATAAGATATGAAGCAGTAAATGGAAGACTGAACAATGTTCTTTCTCTGTGTAAGTATTTTTAATGTTGCATGTTGCTACGTACTTGGTGGCATTGATTGGTTGTAGCCTGGGATCACAACTTTGCTGTGATTGTGTTGCAGTTGTGATCCTTTTGTAATTAGATGGCTTAAGGAAACAATTTGCCTTGCAGAATGACTGTAAAGCTGTTGGTCTGGGAATGGTTTTTGCTCGCAGTGCCAGTTATAGCAAGATGGTAGTCTAACAATATGGCTCTGAAGTACTACAGAATTATTAATGAAAGAACGAGCTTTAAAGAACTGATTGACATTGAGTTAACCTGAGGGTGCTCTGCTGGTCTGTGTGTCATGAAAGTATGTGTATAAGTTTGATGGGTTAATTAGGTGATGAAGTTGTAACAGCATGAATTAATTGGTTTCTGAGAGTTTTCTCCAAAGACAGTTCTGATGGTCAGTGCTTGCAAGTGTTTATATGTGTCATTGACTGAATGTATGGGATGGGATGATTTGCTTGATTAAGTAGGCATATATGTTTCTTCTCAAATTTAAAAAAGCCCAGTTTTTATTTGCCTAGTGTACTGAGACAGTAATAAAATACCTAAATTTGGACTAAATATAATACAAGAAGGTCTTTTTCTTCAAACAGTTTTGTGTGCCCAAGGTTCAGGAAAGAGCTTAACCAGTGTTTCATTGCAATTGTCATTAACTGTTTTATTTAACAAATACAGAAATATGTAGTCTATGCACCATGACCCAGGGAAACTGTTGTGTTGTAAATGAGAAAATTGAGTAGTTTAGTAGTCAGTGATTTAATTTCTCTATTGGAGATTTATCAATTAGTGAGCTTTACCTTGTGCCGTCATTTTGTTTGTTCTTACACCAAAAAAACCAAGAAAATCCTGAAAAATGAAGCACCTAAAATAAATTTGAAGGGGGCTTTTTGAAAGGGCAACTGGTTTACAGCAGCGAAATTTCTTCTGCAAAGTGAAATAGGTTTTTTGGGGGAGCTTTCTGGTTTTGGGGTTTTTTTGTTGCCTTTTTTTTCCCTTCCATGAGAAAGTAAATGTCCCCCTTCACACTCATTTTCCGTAACTGAAAGTCAAGTTTTAATGTGTTATAAGGCACAAATACATGTGTGTCTGGTATATGGTAGATGTATATGATATCAGAAGTGTGATACAAGGCGCACGTAGGCTTATTTCTGTGTTGCTGTCATGAAATTAGTCTCGCATAGTGTACTATTTAGCTGTTGTCTGTGTGTTCAACTTGAATCTTGTAGTGGTATTTCTGTTTACAAAGGCTGGGGTTAATAATTCATGGAGACAGACAAGATTTCTTTTGAACTTGAGCATTAAAGAAAGGTACTCCTGTAAATAGTTTACCACGCTGAAATGAATGCTAGTAAATCTAATTAGCACCTGTGTAATGATAAGGCACAGATATTAAACAGCTGATTTTTCTTTTTTTTTCCTCTCTTTTTTTTTTTTTTTTTTTTTTTAATTGACTTGGCTCCTTTTGCAGTATTACAAAGAGGGAAAAATAGATGCAGTATGGAAAATAGTTGAAGATTGTCTCATCAGTGTAGCCAGGGGAGGCGAAGGTTGGTTATTAATGCTGGTTGCTATCTACGTGTATTGATTCAGCTTCTCATGCCTTATAATGTATAGATTTCTGCTACTGACAAGATGAAAACTACGAAGCATCAGTTGAGGAATCTGGCCGCATAAGGCGGCATACATGAGAGCTGCTTTTTGCCTTTATCACGCCGTTCCATTCCACTTCATTGTCAGCCCCTTGATTTTCTCAGACTTGTTTGTTGCTAAGGAAACCAGGTTGCCGATTGTCAGCAGCAGCTGAGCATACTAAGATGCTTTTCTGCTCATCTTGTTATGAGCAAAAAGTTTAATGTACCACTGCATTGAGAGTTTCTTAAAAGCAACTTTACCTGAGATTTTCAAACTAAAATGAACATTCCAACATTTAAAACTCTACATTTTCTAAATGCCTGGAGTTAGTTTAAGGAGTGGTTTTAGCATGTTGTTCCTGCCTTTTATTTCCCATGTTCCTATAGAGCTATTGCTTTTATTTAAGTTCTTTTCTACCATATACCATACTGCTGCCCTTGATAAAAGGGCTCAGGGCATTCAGGTTAAATCTATAATGATAGTAAAGTCAAACGATAATAACTTCATACAGGACTTAAATGCATCTACTTCTGTATTTTCTTTCTTTGCTGGAGTATGGTGCTAGAATGAGAGACAGCAGTTCTAGAGGAAGAAGTAGACCTTTTTGGAATATTTAGCCAAGCAGGGATGTAAAGATGAGGACATAGGGCATAACTGTAAGTGACCTCTCAGGGCCATCTAATTTTAGGTAATATTACAGTTTCCCGAGTGTCTTGGGTTAGGATGGTTTGTGGTTTGTTTTCTTTTTGGAGCATAATACTTTCTGCAGTCATGTACTTTTTTTACAGGTAAGATACTTACTCCAATTACTAATCTGTATAAAAGACTAATGTATTAACTATTGGCATTGAAGGCAATAAAAAGGGGAAAATCTCGCATTTAGAATATTTGATCCCTGTTGAAATGGACCAGATTTAGACCTGATAAAACCAGGATTGTTTCAAATCCCATGTGTTTGAAATTTTGGTTTACAAATATTTACCCAGCATTTACTCTGAACTAACGACATAGTTCTCCTGAGGACACCCTATTTGCATGATCTACTGAGTTGAGGCAGTCTACAATGACTACATAGAAACATTTGTTTCATTTACAGTGACTTCAGCAAGCACACCTCCTATTGATATTCGTCAGCTCAGAAGCAGCCTCATTTTGGGTTTTAGAAGGTAAGATTGCTATATACCACCTCATTTTTTCCTGTACTGAAGTTGCTTCTCTTCTTTTGACTTGTTGGACGCATGGCTGTGCAGTCTTACCCACAGTCCATGTTTGAACATTGAAATATATGGTTCCAGGTGTAGCAGATTGGAGGGATATCTTTGTTCCTCCCTGCTTTCCCTGGTTTCCTTGCCTCTGCTATATATGAGCATACCTTGGAAGTGTTACATATATACTAGATTAAAAAGAACTTCACTGTTCTCATTTGTTCTGTGGTATTTGACAGTATATAAATGTCTCAGGGTAGTAAACATCCCCGGGGGTTTATCTTTATTCACTTTTTTTGTTTCTAAACTGCTATGCTAATGTAAGACTTCCCTAAAAATTATCACTAGTGGCCGTTAAAGCAAATGGATGCTTAATGATGATAAAATACCAATAGGAGCCAGGCATATTCTACATCTGATAGCTTTCTGTGCCCTCTGGGTTAATATGACTCCCAAATACTTGCACTGAATGCCAACTATTGTGCTACATTGTCATGACTTTACATTCACAACTGTATGGTTTTGTATTGCAAGGAGGGTTCCTTGCTAGCTTGCATAAGTTCAAGAGAACCCTGGAGGTGTATGTGGATTAGCAAGCATTTCTATCATTCTCTGTTTGCCTCAGTCAAACATTTAGAACTGTGAATGAGGTTTTTTGCAGTGCGCCTGGGAACTTAGAGAGGTCACTTAGTACCACTCAGGACCAGAGTCTGAAGGCTGGTTTTGTTCACTAAGTCATCTCCTAAAATTCTGTAATGGCTATGATATATAACTATGTTTAAATTGGAGATTAATAAAGCATACCAGGTGAATGTGACCAAAATAATTTCCTAGTAAATTGCAAGCTGTGTCTAGCTGATCCTGCTCTACTATGAGAAGAGATGAAAAAAAGCAAACCAGTGTCTAAATTGGGTTTGTTAACTAGGCCGTAACTGACCTTGATGTCCAAGGGATAAATGAAACAATGTTTTAGATCCAACAGAGTTATTCATTTCAGTAATTAGCCCCAGAATTGTCCGTTTCAGATGCATTAATTAACAGATTTTTGGAATACATTTTCTTTGCAAGTGTAGATGAATATTCAGTAGAAGTAGAGCTTGTGGTGGGAAGGAAGACATGCCAATATTTGCTGCACATAACCAATGCTATCATGAAATACCCTGCCACTGGGGTGCAGGTGTTAAGGATGCGGTTTGAAGTATTTTTAAACTGTTATCAACTTGTATTATGAGCACTACCTGCTGAAGAATCTTATTCTCAAGTGAAACAGCCACTCATCAGTGGTGGAACAGTTACTAGAGTTGTGATGTCAATAGTTATTGGACATTTGGGAAAAAACTTGGAATTCCTAGGAAAATTCAGGTTGGGGTTTTCTTGGTGGGTTTTTT
>JANRGW010030854.1:0-15705 GCA_024733675.1 Psilopsiagon aymara | reverse complement strand
GGGGCGTTGGGGTTTTTTTTGGGGGTGGTGTTTGGGGTTTGCTTGTTTGGTGGTTTTGTTGACTTGCTGTTTAATTTATTTTTTCTTCAGCATTATTCTCTCTTTTGCCTTCATTTCTACTTAGCTTCAGAAGCGATGTATAAGGTTGTCTGTGCCCAGTTTTCGCCCTTACATTGTTTCTGAAAGCGTGCCGATTCAGTGTTTCCTTTTCTATTTTAAATGTAGTGGCTAGACCAGCCTGAAAATGAAGCTTGAGGATATGATAGGATAGAAGAAAATAATATTTGTACCTTTTGTGAAGACCGAAGCAAAATTGTATGACTAAATGCAGGTCTTGAATGTTCAAATGAGTGGAGTTTAGGACCTGTGTACAAAAAGTACAGGGTATGGACACCAGGAACGTAGCAACAGTGTCTATGGCAGACTAGTTTATGGATTTCTTCAGAAGCTGCTCTTCTCTAGTAACTGCTTTGAAGTATTCCCATTCTGTCTGCCTGATATACCATTACTATTTCAGAGTAAAGTACTTTAGGAAATTGATGCATTTGGTATCTGCAGTTGGTTTGTCATGCTGTCAGTAGTGGAGCGAGTTCGCCTAGGAAAGTTTAACTAACCTCACAGATAGCATATTTCACCCTCACCACCCTGTGTGGACCTGCATTTGACTCATTTTCAAATACAAGTGGCAGTTGCACAGAAAGAATAAACGTTTCACAGGCTTAAACCGCCTAAATAAAATCCTAAACTTCTTGCTTTCAAGTTTCTGTGTAGCTGTTCAGGCTGGCATCTTATTTTCCCCTTATGAGAATTATAGGAAGATAAAGTAAGGTCATAAGTTTTTGATCTTTTAGCCCTGACTAGGTTAATGCTGCTTTATAGTTTTTCAAAAGTTAGAGCTTCTAGGGAGAATTTTTTTGTTCTTCAAATTATAGGAATATGTCAAGCTTTTTGTACTTCAGTGAACTGGTTAACATTTTAACATACTGGGATTATTGTTCTTCAGTGAACTGGTTCATGTTTGATCTTTGGTTGTAACCTGATGACAGTCAGAGAAGTGCTTGCCTTCAAGTTCTGTCCAGTTCTATGAGGGGAGAAATCTGAGTTCTTCCATGTTTTGTTTTCTGTTTTTTAAAACATTATTTATCTCACTCTAATAAGCATACCTTAAGACACTTGATTACGTTTTTTTGCATGATATAAATGCATTTATGGCTGTCTGTACTTACTTGTCTGTACTAAAAAATTAATGCTGAGGAGTCTAGATTTTTGCCCTAGCAATATGTCATATCGAGTGCTACGTAAAGTGTGACTTGAGTGAAGCTTATTTTGAAATGCTAAACAGAATGAAGTATAAAACAAAAAAGTACAATTAGCATATGTTAAAAGATTGAACTAAAGATGAAACTAAAATATACTTACTGGAGTCTTAGCTTTCTGTTTGGATTGCTGCATTATTTTTAATTGTCTAGCAGAAACCGTGACTGTGTGTAGTATAGAAAAAAGTAGTATGTTTATTCTGTACAAAGCTGGTTTAAGCAATACGTGGCAATGACTGGTTTTATTGATATAATTCATTAATTTATCGTAATTATTTCTAATTATAGTGTTTTATTTAAGATTCTCAGTGCAAGTTATCTTAAAAAAGACATACAAGAGTAAAAACCATTTTATTGCTTTTAATTTGTTATCCTTTGCTGCCCTCTTCAGCTCAGATGATGTACAGCTCTGGAGCCAGGTAAGCGGAGATAGTAATGCTTTAAATAAAATCTAGTTCTTTAGATGTTGCATTTTTATGGTGCATTTTTGTAAATCTGAATTCTGAACCCAATAACTATAGACTTGATCAATGTTAGCAAGACTTTTGCCAGCGGTAGATTGTACAACTGTATGAAAATGAGTTTTCTAATTGAACAGCTAAGTGTAATTGTAAAAAAATCACATATGGTGTTACCATGTAACGTAGTTTATGCTACTTCAATTTCTGTGTTGTCATAGCTGAAGGTAGTATGTAGTTGTAGATTCTTGAACAAAGTCTGACATGGTCGTGCAATCTGACTGCTTAATTTTATTCTGTGTCTTTCCTAAACTTTCTTCCTATCCCCAGAGTAGAACTAATAAAATAATAAAGCATAACTAGAATTCTAAAGTTTCTATTATGTAACTTAAAACACTGAATGCAAAGCCAGGTAAAAGGAATTACCTGCTGAGTTCAAGGGGAAATGACTGTTGTTTTTACCCTCTCCGATATGGGTTCTATTAGAAAGACACTGTCATGTAACTTGGTCAGTAAATTTTGCTGAGCACTAGAACAGAGGTGTTGGCAGATATGGCCTGAGATGGGGTTACAGAATTTGGGAAGGGATGCACTATGCATTTTGTCTTTTTTTTTTCCTTTGATACTGTACCTGCTGACTAATAAACTAGTACATGACTTGCAGTATTTTTTAGATTATGCAAAGAAATCTTGGGATGAAATAAAAGTTGTAGTTTGGAAAGTCACTGATTAATGTTTCATTTAAATTGGGTGCTGCTTGTGAGATGATGGTTACTTTGTAATTTCCTACCTTTTTATGTCACATGAGGATTATGGTGAGAGCATGGGGGTGTCCTCTGCATCTGTCTTTTGCATTAAAAAAGTACAAAGGGAAGGCAGGGAGAGAGGAAAAAAGGTATCTCTTATTCCTCCTATTATAAAATAAATTTTTAAGGACAGTCAGAAGACTGAAGTAATGATTGTCTGCACAAGAAGTAGTAGCTAGAGTTGCTTCTGCTGTTCTCCACGATGGAAGAGGATACGTTTTGTTACCTTCACAGAATTTATGAGGAAATATATGTATTGACATTCTAAAATGAGAAATGCTAACTTGGGAAAGAAATAGATGCTTAGCTTTGGAAATAATACCACTCGTTTACATGGATTGATTTCTGTTACCCATCCTTTTTGGTGTTTTCTGAGATTTGGTTCAGAAGGAAAACTGTGTTACCGTGACTTTCTTTGATTCTATTGTATTGTGTCTCGATTTGTCATAGGAGGATGAGGGCAAAAGAGCAGAAGAAAACTGTAGTTTAACTATGCACAGTGTCGGTGGTGTTGGTATAATGAGAAGTGATAGTTACATCTGGTATTTTCTGTCTTTATCCATTTTCATTAACAATTATCATTGCTTGAAACACAGCACTTTGACAGTGGGAATGTATTTGCCTCAAAGTTCTTTGAGATTGCATTCTAGAATCATGGCAGATAAAGCAATATTCTTGAATTACTTAAAATCTCCCATTTTAAATAGAGGTGATGTAATTTTCTTAGAGAATAGTCAGATGGCTTTTAAAACTGCTGTAGTTTAGGTTAAAGTGTTTGTACGCAGGTTGTGGGGGCTTTGGGGTAAATACTTCTGTTAAAGTAAAATGTATGTATTCCTTCAGTTTGTATGACTGATGGAATGTGTGCTACATTTAGTCCAATTAATTTTATGGACGCATATTTTGTCATTCAAAATTGCACTTATTTAAAATAGCTGTACTGGTTAAATGTAGCAGAGCATGATAAATTGTGTTCTTCTGTTGTCTTTATGTATTTGGTTCATTCAAAATAAATTTTTTAAAAAAACCTTTGTGGACCAATTTCAGCCTTTCAGTAAATTGGAAAATAATTGTAGCATCTCCGGGGGTGACAGTGGTTGATATTTGCTTTAAGCACTGTCTTACAGTAGCTAACTTTGTGTAGAACACTGCATACACAGAATACTAGAGTGTCTGTCTTGCTGCCATACCTCAGAAAGCATTTTGCTTTCAATATTTTCCCAAGAAAAACCTATTATTTACAAAAAAAAAAAAATTGTATTTCTTAGGGAATTACTGTGATGTGGTAAAGAATAATACTTTTAACAGATAAATGCTTTATTATTTTGAGAATTCAATTTCAGATACTATTTGTCCTTGCTTGCTTCTTTTGGCTGCAATGTACGATTATTCTGTCTTACCAGATAACAGAAGTGTTGTACAAGGATGAACGTTATTGCCTGATGCCTGCAGCAGAACCAACTGGTAGAGTTTCAATTTCTGTGATTGTAACTTATCCACAAATCCGTTCTTCTGTGTAATGATGGGTTTGAGGGATTACAACAGTAAACACTGATTGCTTCTTTTTGAAAGTGAAATTTGAAAACATGTTGGCTAAAATCCTGATTCGAATAATCAGAGCATATTTTGTGAAATCCATAAGATCTTTATTTAGAGGCAAATCTTGCTGATAGTGATTTATTTTTCTAAATTTATGGACCAAAAGAGATTTAGAATGGACATGAGATCAGTGCTTGAATACTTGGGGAAAAAAAAAGGAAAAAAGGTGGCAGTCTTTCAACTTACTTTTACCTTCAGTAGCTCTTCTGATTTCATGAAAAGAAATAGGACTTAACATCCCAAATCTTCTGGTTTGGAATAAGTATATCATTTTGTATAATCTGTTTTTTTTTTAAAAAACGGGGTTTTCCCTCCTATCAAGGCCAGAGGGGCAAGGGCATTTGGTGAAAGCTAACCTTTGAGAAGACAGTAATTGATGCTCTTCCTATTCTTGGCAACTGGACCCCATATATTTTTACGCTAGCATAGATAATACACTTCGCACTATTTGCTTAGATCAGATAATCTTGATTTTTATTGGCTTATAGGCAGCTGCTTCAGTTTTAGTTGACCTACTGTTTAAAACATTTATGTTCTTATATTAATATTACTAAATGTGGCTTCGTAATGGAATATAATGTGTAAAATGTGCAGAATAAATATGCAGAGTATTAGAAATCTGTTCCTTCTTTTGAGCAATGACAAAATATTTGTGGCAACTATTTGGGGTAGAGGGCAGGAAAGGGGGGGAAGGCCTTGGGCAGTACCACTTCTGTCACACAGTAGTGGAAAAAATAGATTGAAGTAAGGTTCTGTACTGAAAAGCTGTCACTAGGTCTGAAAATAATTAATATTCCTTTCACTCACCAGTTAGATATGTGCTCCCAAACCACATAATCTCTATGCCTCAGTGATCATTGTTGCCATTCCAGAGCCTCTCATCAGGGTGACATCTCACACCAAAATGATTTCTTATAAATTAATCTTGATAACATGACAGTCTCAGTAATTTTAGTGGAATGCTTTCTCTTGTTTTTTTCCACAGAAGCTGTTGGCTATTTTCTTTATCACTTGATTGACAGCATGAGTGACTCAGAGGTACAGGCCAAGGAGGAGCGTTTGAGACAATACTTCCATCAGCTGAAGAAGATGGTACCATTTCATTTTTTGCTACATAATGCCTGTCCTGCCTGACATGTATCTATTAGATTTGAAATTGCTGCTTTTAAGTACAACCAGACCACTTCTCAATGACATGCAAGAGCTGGAGACTTGAATTACGTCTGAGATGATTTCTGTTAGACAACTTTCAGTTTGGTTGTGTTTCAAAACTCATATAATTTTTTCCCCACCTCTTGGTACAGAATATAGTTATCCCTACAACCCACTGCAGCGGCATTTGCAGACTGCTGGACTCCTCTCAAGTTCCTGAATTAATTAAGGTCTGTGGTTCTATAGCAATTATTTTGAAGCTAAAATATCTGTACTCTGTAACTATATTCTCCTTTGTAAAATAAATATTGTTATGCAGTGATTATGCGTAAGCCTTTTAACCTTTCCAAGATTTTTCACTGTAGAAACTGTTTTCGTTTCATATGTGAAAAGGATACGTTTAATAAGTGCTTTTTCAAGTCAGTGTATTAATGCTGTAGGATACAGCTTTTTTTGGTTTTTTTTACATTGCAATTATTAACATTTTTAGCATAATATGCTTAAGGATTGAACTTTTTTTAGGGGCAATTTTTGACATCTTGTCTTGCTGCATTTTAGGATGCAAGGTTACTGTCTCATAAAAAATTCCTGTCTACAGACAACATTCCAGAAGTAAGTAAATTCACAGATAGCTGCGCTTGTTCTTACTGTAATAACAATGTTTGGATATGGGTTTTTAGATGAAGAGTAATCACTAGCTTTCAGATTATGGAAGTATATTAGTGTTATTTAAATCTACCATTTGAAGTTCAGAGGTTACTTTCCAGAGTAGGAGTAGAGGCTATCCAGATTTTCATATAGACCTGATACTTGACCTTGGAGTTGGCTGAGGCTTCATGCCTCAGTTTCCCTGTCTAATATTAATTTTTTTTGAAAGTTGTAGTTAGTTAACAGTGGTGGTGTGAGGCTTAATTCATGCTTGTAAATTACAGTGATCCCCTTGAGTGGCAGGAACCATATAAATTCATACTGCTTCTAATGGTGGAGTGTCAAGCCTGTACACATCTCTGATCTGAGCAGAGTGGAGATGGAAAAAGAAACAGGCTTATATTCCCTGCTTCCCTGAACACAAAGAACCAAGTATGAGAGAAATAGTAATGTTGACCTTTGTAGATATGCTACTTAACATTTTTTTCACTGCATTCTGAGTCAAATCTTCAATTAGTATGTGCTGTTTAAACAGATAAAAGCACCTTAAATGATTAAAAAATTTCTTAAGAGTATGAAAGAAGAGGATTATTTTGTCTGTCTTTTATTAAAGTGATCCGACAAGTTGTTCAGGGAATAGTGTTTTTGCAATTGACGTTCTTTCTGTTACTTCCATTTAGAGTGCTAAACCTGACGTGTCTGCTTTGGAGAAGAAACTAGAAAAGCAGAAAGCTGAAAACCAGCCTATTACAGATGTCTTGAAACAACTCATACATGCTCTTTGTGAAGAAGAGGTATCTTAAGCAATGCAGTGATAATTGGAAACACATAGCTATATTTTTAAAGGGACATAAATGACTGTATTATGGAAAGACATAGTTAAGCAAAGACAAGTGCAGTGCTTCAGGTTTCATGGTTTGATGCTTATAAATCAAACATAAGTGCAAAAAGCAATTAAATCAAAAGGTTAACTAATTTCAGCAACACCTTGAATGGCATGTTTTGGGGTTGCTGAAGTTTGTTTACAATAATCTACAAAGTGAATGATAGTAACAGCTGTGATAGGTTTATCATACATGCCAAATGTCCTTTCAAGCCATGGCTCCGGTCTCTTATATCTAGATTGTCAAGCAACTGATACATGCACTAGTCATTTGCAATTCAAATATTACTAGGTTGTTAATGCAGGGATTGAAATTCCATTTTCCTGCAGGAGGAAAGCTCTTCTGAGATAAAGGGTCTCTTGCCTTCATTCGGCAGGCGTCCAGCTGTAGTTTACATTCATTTAGTGTGTGTCTGTAATTTGTGGGGTATCACCACACTTTTATTCAGTTTCTCGTTCAGTATGATCCTGCCTATAAAGCTGTATATATAGGAGCGATAACAGTCGTGCAGATGATAGCACAGTATTCTGCGTTCCTAAGAATACAATTTAGAAAGTGATTCTCAACTGTCTGTCTCTGCAATTATGCTTGTGAAATAAGACTAGAAGCAAACACCGTTGTAAGTTCAGTGGTGAAATGTATGAATAGGAAAGTAGGAAAAAAATAAGCTTTCTATGGGATCATTAAGTAGTTTCTTACTCCTTAGAAAGTAGTTTCATTATCTGGCAGTGTGCCAGGTGGATGTTGTTATGAATTCCAAATAAATAAGGACTGGTTTAAAATTTGGGTCAGTCATTTTATGATGTCTGTCTGGATTAAAAAAAATAAGTCTTAGATTAAAATGTGCTAGAAATGCAAAGCAAAAAAAACATTACTTAGAAATCTATCAGAATCTAAAAGGTATTTTGGAAAAATATTAATTTCTGCAAAGTAACTTTCACTCTTAAAATTTCATACTCAGTAAAGCACTGTTTTCAAATGTGATCCTGTGCTACTAAAAGCACTAAAGCAGCCGTGTGACTGCACAGTGAACATAGAAGAATCATAATGTCATACTGACTTTTCCTCTAGTTTGCATCTTTGCTTTGTTCCTTTTTTAGAATATGCAAAAAGCCCTTGAAGTGAAAGCCAAATACGAACCGGACATGGTTGTCGGTGGCTATGCAGCCTTAATAAATTTGTGCTGTCGACATGATAATGTAGAAGAGGCAATGAACCTGAAAGAAAAAGTGTAAGTACACCGGCGCTGAAACATGTCACAGAGATTTATGCTGATACACAGACCTTGTTGAATTAAGTAGGTTGAGTATTAACCCCCTCATCCATTTTTAATTAGTTCTCCCCACCAATGTATGTGCATTTAAAAGAGTCATGGGTGTGGTTTTTTTTAAGCAAAAAATTTGCTTTGTATAACTGAGCATCAGAAGCAGCTACTTTGTATAGTCAGTAATTATTATTTTATTTTTGTTTCAAGGCAAATTGCTGTGTAGGATCTGGTTTGGTTTTATTTTAAACATACCCAGTGCCTATATTGAAGCTTGGCTGAATTTAGGGGGGTGAAAAAAGTACCTGCATTTCGTCTTAGAAAGCACCTAGAATGTGTTTAAAATACACTGCACCTATATTGTCTTTAGAATAGCATTTAGAATAATGTTTGAGTGACATTATTGTAAAACTGTCAACAAACATTCTACTTAAAATTTTTCATCTTCAGAGCTTTGTATCTTGGCCATAAAAATTAGCTCCCAGCTAAAACATACTATGTGTGTGAGTTATCCCAGAGCGAGTTCGTGCAGATCGTATTTCTTTTTTCTCCTTTCCCTTTTTTCCTTAAAAGCCTCCTTCCAGTCTTGGTGCTGCAGTGGATATATAGCAAGTTTTGTGTTCCTTTTCTCTGTCTTATATTCACTCACAAAGTATTTGCTCCGGGTTTACAGTAGGTTAGCATTCTGGTGCTCATTAAACCTTGCTAGTCTTTGAAATTATGTGAAATGATTGTGCTATGAATATCAAGAAATTTGCCACTCTGCAAATAATGGTAGTGTATTGGTTTTGACTGTACTGCTACTCTGGCACAGCCCCATAGTGAGCCTGGGTGAAGTAAAATTGAGTCTTCTAGTGGAGCTTCCCTGCAGTAACATGTTTTTACTGATCTGCCTGGCGTGTAGCATTATGTTGCTAAGAAGTGTCTCTTTGAATTGTTACAAGGAGAAACAACAAGGAATGAATGTATTTTAAAACTTCCAGAAAAAAAGAAACACATAGCAGAAACTTCAAAGTAGTAGTTTTTAACTTGTTACTCTTGGTAAATAGCCTCTTCACAGAAAAGAATGGAGCCCTGCCTGAGCCATGTGAACTGAGTTTTCTTCCCAGGCTTCTGGGAAATACCCCATTTCATGTAGTAACTACCAAATAATGACACCATTTGTTTTTTTAAAATATAACTTGGGTTTTGGGGGTGGGAAGGTGTATGGATAGTATTTTTAAATCATGTTGTAATGGTGCATCTTTTAAAGTCTTAACAGATTTTTCCCCCTAACGCTTCTATAAATTTTAGCTCTCAGTTCTATTGTTTTGTTATGTAGTTTTGAAAATAAATCTTTAAGCTGAATACATGAAATGTGAACTTCTGTTAATACAGTTCTTAATGTCTTAATTTCTAGCTTCCCGAAGAATTCACCTGTTGCTCTCGATGCTCAAAAGTACATAGCACTGGTAGAAGTCTTAGGAAAGCATGGTAGACTAGAAGGTAATTCATTTGCTTTCATTGTGTGTTTCTGCTATATAATAAAGGTATCTTGCCTGAAGAATAAAAATGTGAGTTGATATTAATGGTGTATCATGTCCTGAAAAGTGCTTGAACATTTTGCATACAAATTTGCATGTGAATTCAACCAGAGATGCTTGGACAGTGCAGGCCATTAGTTTTAATGGATTGGCAAGCTTGTCATTTACATTTGCACAGCTCAGTGCTTTTTGCATTTCTGCAGCTAGTTTTTATTAGCATTGCTGTTTGGATTGAGTTTGAAGATCATGACTTATGGCACAAATTGCGTATGTGCCTAGACTAATGGCTTTGTTTTTGCTTAAGAAGGTCTGAAGGCTGAACGTAGAACCTATAAACATAACCTTCTCATAAGAGCTAAGTACTGCAAAAAATCATTTAACTTTTTATAAGGTATATATTTTTCTGTTAATATTCTTTTACGTGTTTGTTACTGAATTTAGAATCAGATCTGTCAAACTGCCTGGAAATTTTGGCTTTTAATGAGTGTTCTGCAAACTGTCTATTTTGTATTTCTAGGTGTTTGCATTAAGCTGTTAGCTCTTTAATTTCTATAATTTAGTCTAATATAATTCTGTAATTTACATGATTTGGTTGATCTTTAAAAGAGCTGTAGGCTGTCATCTATTTTAAAAGGTGATTCTGAACATCGAGTTCTATGATTTTGTATGAGTCTTAACACCATAAAAGCATGGTCCAAGCCTAGACACAAAAGGTTGTATTTTTGTATAAAAAAAGCTATACAATAAAATTAAAAAGCAGAAATGTGTTTTTTCTTTTTATTTTTGTTGTAAGATCTGTCTTTGAAATTTGTCTTGGCCTCTTATTAAGCTTACTGTTACAAGATAATAAACAAAGCTGACTTCTTCAAAATCATAATCAGATCGTGACCACTTCTACATAAAAGCAGCTTGAAAAGATTAGCTTGCTTATAAGAGCATAAATGTCCTCAGAAAATAAAACACTTCGTAAATGTAGCCAAATGTAAAGTGGTCAAAACATTCCATCTGTGCAATAATTAAGAACATTATAAAAATGCACTTATTCCATATACCAAAATGTTTATTTCTGCCTTACTAATGAAGCTTAATGAACATAATGTTTTAACATGCAGTCTGTTAGAAAGCTTTCATTGGCTCTCCTTGGCTAATTAGTATCGACACAGCAAACAGGCCCTATCGGTATCAGACCATTAGTCTGGCTGTATATACAGTGTAAACATATCTTTATTATCTGGCCTCGTGACAAGCCATCTGCTGAAGAAACAATGGAGTGATTTAGCAGATGTTAGCATCGAACGATAAAAGCATCCATTTAGTTGAATCTTGCAGCTATAGGGCAGACTGTACAGGGTTACGTGGTGCAGAGTGGGCACACAGTTCCTATCTATAATTTGTAGTCAAAGTTGCAGCAAAATGATAAAACCATGCTATTGTGGATTTATAATTGTAGTCTCGTTTAGAAATGCAAGTAGTAATTAACTTGAAATCGGCATTATACGCCAGAATTTGCATTCCTGCTGGGTTTGAAATGCTGTTTTAATAGCAGTTTGTTTTCCCTACATGAAATTACCTAAGGGTCTTTTGTGTTGTTTCATTGTAGATGCTATTAACATTCTAACGGAGATGAAAGAGAAGGATGTTCCTATCTCAGACAGAACAGTTGCATCTTTTTTCCGCGTTCTTAACGCCGCTGCCATGCGAGGTGAAGTTGAAACAGTGAATCGATTACATGAGACCATTGTGAACCTGGGGCTGGCAGAGTCTGCTGGCCTTCATTCCCCTCTGATTACAGTTCACCTTGAAAAGTAAGCTATGTTTGGGCTTCAGATGAAACAAGTTATGTATTTGTGTTATATGACCTGTGTGTGCTATACACAGCTGCACATACATGTTTGAAAGTGCTTCTGCATGTAAAAATCACATGCATGCATGTAAGGTACTGAAGTGATTTAGGAATGCTAACAAATTAATATGTGTTAGATAAGTATTTTCATCAGTTATACATTAAATCATGGCTCTGGGAGCAACAGCTGTGTTTTGTGTACACATCAGAGATGAAGTGGTTATATATTGGAATATCCTTATAATAGTTGGTTCTAAAGTCTGTCTGACAAGGTAGCTATTCAGAGCATGATGGGTGTAGCCTCAGCTCTTGTGGCTAAGTGACATGTGTTTTCGTATCAAAACACGTTATTTTGCTGTGCCATCCAGTACATCTCAGGTGAGTTGAAGGGCGGTTGTCGAACACTGAAATATTTTTAATTCACATAACTCAAATAATTCAATGTTACTGCCATGTTACTGAATTTAAAATCCTGAGAGAGCACTGTCTGATTTTTCTCGTGCTCTGTGGGATTTCCTTTTGGTGCTTTTTTCCCATATATACTTTTCATACCCTTTAATAGAGAGAAGGAAGTTCATACATTCATTCTGTCAGGAAGTAATTCCATGTGTCATGTTCCTTTGCGTAAATTTTCTTTATGAGGTGTAGGATATTTGAGTGAATGTACGTATGAAGTATGCAACAATTTCTTACTAAAATTGAGCCAAGAGTCCCTTTTCACTTCCTTTACCATATGCACAATCCTTCCGTTTTTTTCTTATGTTATTTATGTAGTTGCTGGATTTTAATCTCTTGCAGCTTGAGTGATTGATTATTTTCTTGCAGTTCAATTCACATATGAGATGTTCTTGGCTTAAATATAATGCCTATGAAATAAGTGATTTTTTTTTCATAGTATTTTGTAGCTTTGTCTCAAAGATGCTATTTCTACACATTTCTGTTAACAGAGCTTTTGAGTTCTTAGGAGTATTTTGGGTATGCAGGCTCTGGATAATGTTTTCTTTATTCAAAATTCTTGTCAAAAAAACGTAACTTGATAGATGCGTGTACATTCTCTTCTAAAAGAGTATTTTAGTGTAGTGATCAGCAATTAAGAATACAGCGTATATCTCTCCAGTCAAAGACACTGCCTTGGTTACATCACAAGACAAGGCAGATGTTTATGAAAGTAATTTAACTGCAATCATATGTAACTAATGTGTCGGAAAAATATCTGATATGCTTTGCAGTGTGCAGTGAGAGCAGCTGCATTTTACATAATTGCTTTATGCATGTTGACATGCAAGTTGTACATCATGCTACTTGGGTTCTTTTCACTTGAGAAGTAGCATATAATGTAAATAAATATGTGTTCATATGTGGATGTGGAGGGTCAGTAAAGAGTCTTATTTTAGTTTGATTCCACAGCCTTTTGGATTATAAATGTTGGGTAAAACTTTTAAGGATTTTTTTAGGTGTTTGTTTGGGGTTTTTTTTGGGGGGGGGGTAGGATTTAGGGACTTTTTATGGGACTAGATTTTTAGAGGAAATAATAATTCCATACTGTGGAATTGCATCATTGGTACTCAGTTGTTTAGCTTACTGTATTTCATAAATATGAATACAATACGAAGTAAGCTCATTTACTGTGTTTTTTTTTGGGGGGGACTGTATTGGTTGAGAGACTTGCTTCCTACTCTAGTGTTAGGACAGAAGGAGGAAGCTTTTTCCACATAATTTGTTTGGGAGGAATAACTAGATTTGACTTTGGTTTTGTGTGTGTGTGTATTTGTGTATGCCTTGGAGATGCTAATTTTTGAAAGTTAGGAGTGACTGAAATAAGTGTTAGTCATTTCTTTCAGAAGTAGTGCTTACTATTTGCCATTGTAGAGCTCAAGTATCATACTGAAATGCTGTCATTTAGCTGCAGGTCATCAGCATGCCTCTCAAATTAGACCCATGATACTTTTTATTGTTCCATAGCAGTGGTTATGCTGGTGTTTTGTGTTCTTAATTTATTTCAGACTTTTTAATTGCTTGGAAAAGAATCTGTGGTTTGCTTTTGAGGATTTCAACAATTGTAGGTGTAAAATTTTTTTATCTACTCCTTTCTTCCTGTACTGAGTGCTGGATATTCAGAAATTCTTGTCAAGTCCTATTGCATGTTAAAAGTGGCAGTTGGCAGCAGA
The DNA here is from genome assembly GCA_024733675.1 of Psilopsiagon aymara. Taxonomy (NCBI): domain Eukaryota; kingdom Metazoa; phylum Chordata; class Aves; order Psittaciformes; family Psittacidae; genus Psilopsiagon; species Psilopsiagon aymara. The sequence continues at coordinate 2,044 of JANRGW010030854.1, read as the reverse complement.
GCATGGAAATCAAAAGAATTGTTGATGCTGAACAGAAAACTTGTCAAAAGCCAATAAAATCTAATATCCTTGTAGAATGGGCATTTTGCCTTTAATATTTTGAGAAGTGTTTAACTGAAGTAGCTAGAGAAAGAACTTATACTACCTTGGGCTTTTTTACCCTCAGTAAATTTAAGGGGAGCCACCCCCTGCCTTTAATTGCATGATATTTATGACTTTGAACAGTATCTCAAGGTGGTGAAGTTGCATTAGAAATTAAGACAGTCCATGTGTGGAGTCTTGCTCTGTCATTCAAGGTGATCAACCTCCTTTGGGCAGTATGACAAAAATCATAGTTTCTAAAATCTGCAAGGATGTGAGAAGCTTGTACTTTCTCTTAAAACATGGCTTAGTTTTGAACTGGGTCTTCCAACAGCTAATAATTGAAAACAGTTGTGTTACCTACACCACATAACAATTCTTACAATTTTGATGACAGTAGTTTTGGCTTTTGCCTTCTCTACCAACTGTCACAGGAAAACGTGAGCCAGTTTGCAACACTGAAGAGGTTTGTGAAGCTAAACTGTTCATATACTGAATGAATACAGTAACTCCTGATGGTTTCTTTTTTTGGCTTTCTTCGAGAAAGATGCCCAAGTCAACTTTCATACAATGCAAAATAGGAGTACGTGTCTTACAAACTTGATATGATTCCTGTATGTTCATTAACAGAAGTTTGTTTCTTCTCTCCTTTAAAAATACCACCTCAGAGAAAAGAAACAAACCAAAACATCTTCAAGTTTGAAATTTACCAGTTGTCTGTTTCAGGAGTGCTCTTAAGCAAAGGAAAGAAAATAAGCAGGTAAACTCTGAAAACCTTGTTACAAACTGTAAGGATAAAATAGTTTGTCAGTGAATGCAAGCAGTTAATAGCTCTGTATTAAACAATCAGAAAGCTGTAGCTCGGTTGTGTTTCTTAAAAAATGCTCAGTGAATTTTAATACAGCATTGTCCAGTAAAGCATTGTGTGCTGGTTTGTGATTGATCTTACAGAAACTCATTTAGCTTTTCATGTAGTAGATACGGTACATCCTGAGTGTAGTGCCTTGACAATTTTTCTTCTGTTGTTTTCATGGAGTTAAATTCACCTGTAATTTTGTTTGAGATTATTCTGCAGCACATACAAGTTAATTGACTTTTGAATTTAGTTTTTAAAATAGGCATCTTTTAAAATTGGGTGATATGGGGGGGGGAGGTGGGCTATCTCTAGTGGGCAGAAGGATTTTTTTTCTAAATTTTAGTTGCTTTATTTCCGATATTTGTATTAAAACTCTTTATGTGTTGCAGTGAAATGAGGGATGTTTGCCTCTCTTACTCCATTATTGCAATTAGGAATTTGGCATCATCAGTGCCAAAGGACAAAAGTGTCTCATTTGCCCTATGGGGACAGGACAGTGATAAGATGATTTTTCGTCAAGGATCATTGGGTCGTAATTAAGTTACATTCATGGCTATTGCTTTTTGAAGGATGATTGGTAAATGACAGGCTTCATGTGCTTGGTACGGACAGTGTTCACTAGGGTTTTTTCTCCCTCTGTCAGAAAATCCTGTTGAGTCTGATAATGTAAATGTGGCATTTTATTCTGAACAAAAGAGCAGGGAAATGAGCTATCTTGTCTAATCATTCAGTTGTTTAACACCGACTTCCAGTTTAGACTCAATTGGCTGGAAAGCACTTGACATGTGAAGTTAGTGCTGTTCCGAACGCATGTTTGAGTAAATTTTAAAGTAAGTGACAGCTAAATTGTACCTAGGGAAATTACAAAGCCTTCAACACAGTTAATTTTTTGGGGAGGATTAGTTGTAATTGCAACACCAGTCTCCTTGAAGATTCCTTAGTATAGCAAATGAACAGAAAAACATTTAGCTCTTTCAAGAGCCCGTTCTCTTTTAACAGAATAATTTTTGTAAAGCTGATTGTACCTTGCTGAATTGACTTCCCTCTACCCTAACATCTGCTTCAGATTTGTAGAGAGGGATTTGTTTTACTACTCTACCCTCTACC
>JANRGW010030853.1:1907-15250 GCA_024733675.1 Psilopsiagon aymara | reverse complement strand
GGCTGAAAGTCAAAACCACAGCACTACACCAGCTGCTAAGAAGGAGAAAAATGACTGCTACTGCTGAACCCAGGACAGTACTACTCTCTAAAGTTAAAGGATTTGTTAGTTTTCTCATTGATGGCACAAGCTAGAGAATTACTGGAAACTGTAAAATATATTAACTTAAAAAAATGTTAGTTCCAAAAATATTATTCCCTACAATGCTAAAGTTCTTCACCATGGAAGTATAATGATTTAAATGTCCACAATGATGTATTAATTTTGCATACCTAAACCTGATAATTTTGTAGCTGGGACAGCATAATTAATATGCTTACAAAAATATAAATAACTTTGATTAACTGACAGTGAACCAGTTTGTTTCCTAGTTCTCCAATATCTTCTTTAGAGTCTCTATATAGTGACTTTGTTCTTTCTCATGTAGTTATGGATGGATTTGATTTGGAATGCATGCTACCAGCAATAGGGATTCTCCATTTTTATAAACACAAACCCTGTTCATGCTGAGCAAGCACCTTTCCTCCTCTTTTAAGATAAAGGCTACCTGGCCAGTGATGACTCAGTGATGATGGGTATAAAAAAACAAAGCAATACAAAAAGTCCTTAATGCTACAGACACACAAAAAAAGACTGAAGAAAACACAAACTGGTGAGTTTGTGGATGACTGCGCAGGCTTTAAGTGAATGATACGTTTGTCTACTAGAAGGAAGCGAAAAACAAGCTGGACTGTTGAATGTATTGGTGCTTTTCAAAGGACTCCAGTAGTCAAAATCACCACAACAGTTAATCACCTCCACACCAATTTCTTCCAAACACATTATACACTTGTTATGGTACAAATGTGGAAGACTGTCGTGGTTTAAACAGTCAGAAACGCAGCTCAAATGATGGAACTAGGAGTGCATAGTGGAGAGAATACCTGTATTCCTTTCTCTGAAAATTCTGGGAATAAAGTAGAAGCTCAGTTCTACAGTTCCTTCACTGCCTTATCAAACCACAAGCATCTGTCAGGGCTCTCAAGAATGAAAAAGTCGTAAGATATACAAAAATACAGACTGCACCTCACAGAAGCAAGGTATGTTACACCTTGCTTGTGAAACTTGTGCATATTCTACTCACTGTATCATATACCAGCTTTAAAGTTGCCTAGGATCCAGGCAGAGATAACTATAACTAAACAGGAAATTAAGACCTCCCTTGTTAGGCATTTAATCTGGAAATCAATTGTACAGAATTATTTCTAAAAATCTACAACATACTATATTGCACACCACCTGAAAACAAGTAATTCTGCTTTGACTGCAGTAACCCTTACATGAACCAGGACAGATGTTTCCCCTTAAGGCTCTTCAAATTCATAACCAAAGCCATCTGGATACTTACTTGAACCCCAAGAGTATGACCTGTCTTCATATTTACACTTAAAAAAAGAAAGAAAAGGCTTGTGTAAACTCTACTTTTGGTTAAGGAAATAGACTATCCTTTCTTATTTTAAGTCTACAATTCACTTTTACCTCATTAGGGAACTGGCTTGATTAACATAGAAATCAGAAATTATTATTAGACAAAAATGTTCAAGAAGATCAGAAGAGTACTTTCTGTCACTGAATGGGAAGCTCATTATTAACACCTGTAGTTGACTCACTCCTTAATATCCTCACTGTTGCAAACAATATTTGACGATGGAAAGCCAAATGTTCTTCAATTATTTTGCATGGTAGTTTTCATTAAGTAATGGAGAAATACCGCAAGATTACAAGAAGATGCAGTATCTGCTACTGGAAGTCATGCATTACTGAGTCTTTTTAAAAGGCAGAAACCTGAGAATAAGTAACATGTGACAATCTGTTTGGAAACAGAATGACTTCTTTTGGGGAAGAAGTTGTAATACTTATGACATATTTTGTCATTCCTTTTCCTACTTGTATTTCACAACACACAGCATGCTGAAAGACATATGGTGTGACCTGGCACTACATTTAGAGGTTTATGTCCATCTAAAATGAGCTCTCAGTAAGACTCACAATTACAATTCAGCAAACATATACCAAGGCTATTAATTCAATAGATACCTTAATGCAAATAAATTAGTTCTGAAATTATTTCACTGTGCCAGGGCTCCTGACACACTTAAAGTATGCAATTTGACAATGAACAGTGTGCTGATCCTGTGTTTAGAATCATGGAACAGTTTGGGTTGGAAGGGACCTTTAAAGGTCATGTGGTCCAACTCCCCTCCAATACACAGGGACATCTTCAACTGGATCAGGTTGATCGGAGCCCCATCCAGCCTGGCATTGAATGTTTCATGGATGGGGCATCCACCACCTCTCTGTGCCAGTGCCTCAACACCCTCATCGTAAGAAATTTTTCCTTATATCCTTATGACTCTCCCATCGTCTAATTTAAAACCATTGCCCCTTGTCCCATCAAAATGGGCACTGCTATGCAGTCTGTCTCCACCTTTCTTATAAGCTCCCCTTAAGCACTGAAATCATAGCACACATAATTCCAAAAGATAACCTTATCAAGTATGAAATTGCAAGTCCATTAGTTAAAAAATAAACCCAGCAATTTTAAACATGTTACACAGCAAAGCAAAGGTGTTAGAACCAGAAGAGCCCTTCTAGGCTACTACATCCATTTGTTTACTCCTCGGTATAGCTGCAGGCAACTATAACAGAAGAACTGACGGAAATGATTACATCACAATCCTTGGCAGCCCTCTTGGAATCTACAGATTTACAGATATTTGTATGAACATTGTTGTGGCACAAGATTGGTTTATACCTTAAAGAGTGAATTTTCTTTGTGGTCTTTATAGATTCTGTCTGTAAAGAAAGAGGAATTCTGTCTCAGACTTTGCTGCTGGGTTAACTGAACTGAAATCCTTAAAAAAAATATTTTCATATGAGACAGAGGATACATTTTCTTTTTTACCTGTTAATTTTTTTAATGTTCATATTTAACTTCACACTTTTAATGACTATAAATGACATGAACATCACACAGTAATTCAGACAAAATATTACCATTGTCAAGACAATGGCATTAAAACTGGTTCTCCTGAAAACCTCTTCCTGATTAATTCCAAGTTCATCTTACCATTTTCAGCCACATCACCTCTGTGGCGCTGAGTTGATTTGGGATTAATTACTACATTCTGACTTCTGGAGTCTTGCCAGTTGCTCCAGAGTAACATCGAACTTTCAACAGGCATCGCTAAACCATTATTATTGCTCTCTGTTCTATTAAATGACCTTCAAATTCTAATCTTTAAAAAAAAAAAAGAAAGAAAAATTCAAGCCTGTTTTCCCCAGGTCATCTAACACTTTTCTATACAGAAGTAGATCAGATTTTTTACAGATGATCAGGCAGCTAGATCAATACTTGTTTGGATCTGCAATATTTCTGATGTCTGAAATTTGTCAGAGGTGGAATATTAGCACTATTTATTTTTCATAAATGGATGTTGCATTTCACTTCACACACATTTTCCTTCATGTCTTTAGTTATCTTTTCCTCTCTAAGCTACCAAAAGATCTTGTGAAGTATTGACCAGCAAGTTTTACCTTATTAAATTTCCCAGCATACAATATTATCCTAAAGCAGACAATTCATTAAAAAATCTGTGCTTAGAGACTTGCAATAGAAAGTTTCAGTATCTTCAATAAACTGAGATGTAGATGATTTTGCATTAAATTATCCAACTTTGCTTCCATCGTGAGCGTGTATATGCCTATATATTTGGTATGGCTGGTTTTCTTCTCTGTTCTATGTTCAACACTATCCATGATAGGGAAAATTGAAAGGAGTGTTTCTTCCCAGTGACTATCTTAGCTTTAATTTTAACCTATTTTCACTGCATTACAGTCCCAATTCTCTGATTAAAGAATTATGTCCCATGTATAAAACAATCATTAAAAAAAATATGAAATTCACTATTTCAGCTAAGCCGCAGAAAATACAGCATCCACAGAAACTAAAGTCTAATTATTAATTCTGCAAACAAAGAAATGTGCAGTGGCATCTTCAGCACTTCTGTGTAAATTTATATGAGAAAGTAAAAACCTACAACAGGCAGAACTACTGTAGGGAGAAAATAAAGAGTTAGTAGGGCAGTAATTTAGAATGTATAACTTATTTTTAAAGTTTCTTAGGCTGTTTTATTAAAATCTAATAAGCAAGAACAAGAAGCAGAAAAGCAAATAAGGAAATTGGATCATGATTAAATGATCTTAACAGCCAGTGGTGAATCGCCTGATTTAATTAATTTCTTGCTTAAAGTACTATTATTTTTTTCTTTGATCTTTTTAATTGTATTACAGTGTTTCTTGTTCAGACCAGATTCCACATTTTAAGTCTTTCATTTCTAACTCTTGCAATTGTTGCATTGTTTAACTTTTAAGCTGCTTTCCTTTGATATATTCTGAACTCTTTTCCTGATTTTTTCTCTGTCAACTACATTGAAAAGTTGTTTGAAAAGTAAAAGAAGTGGTCTTAGTTTGTCAAAATTTTTAATATAGTTGTTAATATAAATGGTTTCAGAAAAAAAAAAATGAATATAGCTACCTCCTGGCTATCTGATATTTCTTACTCAATACAGATAATGTTTTATATAAAGTGATTATATTAATTGGAGGTAATAATTTTGAAAACATACAGCTAAATTATTCTCATCACATAAATCCCAAGATGCTTAACTCCAGCACATCCAGCAATTCAATGGGACTGACACTGTCAGCATGCTTAATCCTCTGCAACAGCCATGCAGCCCCAAAGAAGTGCTTCCAGGATTAGGAATGCTGCTAGCTGTGCTGACTCCACTCAATTGCATGGATAGTACAACTATTTCCAAGTCTACATCTTCTTAAACCTGTTTAAAAGCTTACTCCTCTCACAGATTCTTCTGTTAAAATGGGATTCCTGATGAAAAGAGTCAAACTGAAATTGAAATTACAAGTTTTGGTATTAAAAGAAAAAAAAAAAAAAACAAGTAAAAGTGGTCTCAGTTTCATTTTTGCCCTTGTATAAATGGAAAATGAACACAAACCTTTAAGGAAGAATAAACTGCTAGTTGGTAATGGCTACATTAATGTAGTCTCACTGGTACTATTTTAGCACAGGAGTACCACCCTAACCATGAATGAATGTTTTCACTGGAGAGCTCTGTAACTCTGTGATAAATATGCAAAGTATTACAGTTGGGAATTTAAAGAGGTTGTTGAGGAAGGTCATGCATTAGGATGACAAACTAGAAGTGCTCAAATTATCTTGTTTGCCAAAAAAAGTGTGAAGAGGTAACTTGACTGCATCCTGAAAATAACTAAATGAGAAACCCACTCTCCCATCTAATGGATAAAAATACACACTGGAAGCTCGTGCCAGACAAATGTAGACTACAATTAAAATGACTCTTTTTTTTTTTTTTTTTTCCCCAGCAATGAGAATAATTAACTATGGTGACAATTTATTACAGGTTGTAGGAACATCAATAGAAGTTTTAAAGCTCAAATGATCTCATTAAATGAGCAAATATGAATTCATCTCAAAAATACTTTGGGCTAGTTCAGTAAAATCAGATTAAATGATACCAGTAGTCAGTTATAGGATTGGAATCTATTAAGAGAGATGCATACTTTCTCTTATCAGTAAAGCATTTTCACCATTGGCAGTACAAAATGACTATATCTAATCACCTTCAGAACAGACTCTTGCAAAACATACTGTGCTGAATGGGATTTATATTTGATGGACTACCAAAGAGCTACAGAAACTTCAATCTTAAGGAAATGTCTCTGATAGAATAACAAAGATAAGATCTCTTGGATGCAGAGTCTCTGAAACAAACAAGTATCTGCAGAAAGTGTATTTCTGCGTCTTTACATTGTATAGTTCAACCTGTGTATACATTTTATGAAAGCATGGATCCTCCCTTACCAATCAACATGAAAAAGCAGGAATAAGAAATAACACTAAGACCTATATTTTTGTCACCTAGGTTTTTAATGCTTTAAGTAGATTCTCTGTGGAAAACTAATATGAGACTGAAGATCATGAATTTCACCAGATACATATACTGCAAATCATACTTTAACTATCTTGAAAACTTTGTTACAACCCAACAAGTATTTGGAACACTAAATGTAAAAAAATGTCCCTTTACAGAGCAATGCTAAAAGCTTCATATGAACTTAATTCAACAGAATTATACAGCAGAGAAATAAGCACTCCACTTTTTTCAGCTCCAGAATAAGTTTAAGTGAAAATGAAAGCCGTGGGTTGCACCTCATGAGCTGGTCTTGCCAGTATTAAAATATTAATTACATGGAAACTTAATAAGCTGTTGCCTTTGAACTATTCTAGTGCACTAATGGAAATAATGGTTATTATAAGCATGATATTGATCATCACAACATGCAAACGCTATTACTGTCTGACTTTCCAAAGTCACAGTGAAGACAAGAGTGAGATTTTCCCAGCCATTTCAAAGGAAGAATAATTTCTGAAAGAAACAGCTTGTCATTTATCTCTTTGCTTGTTATAAACTTCAGGATGAATAATTAACAGTAGGGTGTTTTTTTCAGAAAGAGGTATTTTATGCCACTTGGCTCAGCTGTTGATACCATTCCCTCCATTGGAAAGGGATTACAAGTACCATGCACCTTGGGCCTGTTGTAACAACACACATGGAAAGAGTTCATATCCAGAAAGCAAATGAGTAGTTGAATAAGGGGATTTCACTTTTGGGAGTAAAGATTAAATCAGGCCTGTCACTTGAAGAGTATGTTTGATGGAGAAAGCCAGTCTAATGCATATTTCAACTTGTAACTATGACAACTCGTAGAACCTCTCTAATACAGTTAAGAGCTGCACATTACATGAATATTTAAAGTGTAAATGAATAAATTATATTTCTTTTAAAGAGAAAATATTTGCTCTCTAATCATAAGATTTTAGTAGTTTAGACTTTCATGTTTCCACCTCCCACAATCGACAGACAGAAGATTTCTTGATTTTGCTGCTGCTGTGTTTGGAGATGGGGTTCAGCAGGACAAAGTTAAATATCCACATTGTAAACACTTTCGGAAGTTATCACTGTCACAATGCTATTCATGCCTAATAAGTAATAAATACAAGTGTTCCTTTCACCTGTAGTCCCATCAACAATGATTCCATTCTTCTGCAACATGCAATTTCATTTTTTTAAAAGGACAGTCCTCATGACATAATAATACTGGGACAAAATGTGACTGCATTCCCTTCAGTAATGATCAGATTTGTAACTAACATGACTTATAAGGCAGCAGTTTACGTCAACACAAAACAGGAAGAAAAAAAAAAATCATGCAACCTTGGATGAGGCTCTGATAGGCTTTTAGAGCTCAATTACAAATGATTTAATCTCAAAATGGAATTATTAATTCTTCAGTGAAGTCACATGTGTTTTAAGTCAGAATAAAATTCTATGGCTGCTGCAGAAACATATTCCTGTATTTCCACATAAAATGAAATGTAGTTTTGTGTGCATACAGTACACAATACAGCACACAGCTGTGAAAGAAATGACATGGTAGGCACATTTAAATGTGGGCAAACTATGTACAGCAATACCTGAGGCTGAGCATATACTTCTCATACACACTTATGTGATTTTAAAAAGATTAATAATTTTGCTAACTGTTTATCTGCCTAAAAATAAATCAGGAAACAAGAATGCACAAAAGGAAAATCTTGACAAATTTCCATCAACACTGCACTCATCTTTATGGCTTTTTTCCCCAGTAGATTCAGAATATATGTCTGTTACAGCAGTTCTGCATTTTTAATCCAAATTCTGTATTAAAGAGAATCTAAAATTCTGTTTAAGAGAAGTTAAACTAGCTGGCACATCTGTAACGAGAAGTCTAAGGGTTTCAATGAAATATTGTGGGATCTCCTTATATAAAAGAGTATGATGTCGAAGAGCAGCTGTGCATAATCAAAATTAGGCTTAATCCTGCTGGGCTGGTTACTGACTCAACTTGTGCCTTTTCTTATTAAGCATAGTATTGGTTATGATATTTTAAGAGACACAAATAATAATATAGTTTAGCAAAGTTACCTTCTAAGAAGAATTATGGCCTTTTAGCAGTGGGAATGGGCAAAGGCTGCAGAACAGAATTTCCAAAACACTTACCACAGTTTGATAGTTGACCTGGATCACCTCATCACCAGCATGGATCTTCTTACACTGGTCAGCAGGAGACTAAGGACAAGAGACAATAATTGACTTTGCAAGGGGGGCATGGAGGAGGAAGGGAAGAGCAGGAATTAAAACAAAGAATGTTGATGGAGGCAAAAAAGCTGTGCCCAAAGAAGTATTATTCCTATCAAATAGCAATAATTAGCCATATTTATAAGCAACTATGTTTTTATTGGTTACAGATGGCAATTTGATGAAGTAATCTAGAATCTCACTTCCATGAGTAGTGAAAATCCTTTTTGACTGGTTGAATTATTCTAGCTTCTTTACCTCTCTGTGGAGAGTACAAGTATCTTTAAGACAAACCTGTAAGTCATGCAGGAGATCAGCAGTCATACTCAGGAGGAGAGACTTGAGAATTCAAGGCAACCTACTTGCATTGGAGATTAGCTTACAAGAGCGTGCTACTGACAGAACTTGAAATTTAAGAGAAAATAACAAGAAATAATTCAATACTTGAGACATCACCTTGAGAAGTAAATCACTGTGGAAGTTAGCTATTAAGTAAGTAGATCAGCTAGAAGACTTAGACAAGCTTGTTAAATACAGAGTCAGAGAGGAAGGACAGACTGCCCCATCTCAAACAAGGCAGAAATATTGAAAGCAAAATACTCCTGGATTGACAGTTAAAGTTCCCTAAGTAAGCGAACTCCTAACAAAGGCAAGAAAAGAGCCAGTCGCTCTTTTCTCTTTTCACCCTTGCAGCTGCAGAAAGTGGAGTGGCTCTAATACTGCAGAAGAATTTCCTCACAGAAAAGGAATTACATTACCAAAACTTAGTTCAGTTTTTGATCTTTTAGAGACAGCCTATATATATAAATTGCTCACAGCACAAGAGCCAGGTGTCAAATGCAGAGGAAGAAAAGATTTATCTGAACTCAAAGTGATTTGTAGAAGCTCATACACATGAGCTCACTGCGTACCAATAAAGACTTCCAGGAAACAGGCAAGAGCTCTCCAGCTGGACAGTCTTCATCAACCTAAAATTCCAGCCATCATTTCCACCCCTCATTTCCATCCCTTTTGTGGATGGAGATTAAAAACATAAGATAAATACATAAAAAAAACAACACAAGAGGAAACAATATTAAAACCCCCTAAATCGCCACTGGGAAAAAAATGACTGCAATTACATCTGAATAAAAATGCCAAAGAGACTCATCTATGAGGATGTCAAATCTCTCCCATCGTCAGCACCTGCTGACTAATCAATAGATTCTGCAGCCTACACAGCTGCTGGAGAGTGGTAGGAAACATCATTAATTATTCAATCAGTAAGAAAAAACAAGCCAATAGGGCAAATAGCCAATATCTGACTTAGTGATTCCAAGCCCAGCTTTTACCTTCAGCCTACTGCTTGCTTATCATTCCTAACCATGCCAGCCCCCCAGCACAAGCCATGTTCCAACCCCTCACTTGCTTGATCTTTCATAGGGCTTCTTATATCTCCTGTCTTGGGGAGTCCAGCCCTTGAGCTAAACTACATGGTCATGGCACCCGCACCTTAACTGCAGCATCTGAGTCTTTCTGCATTAAATTAGACAGTATTTTGCCTATGTATTTTATGGGATGGTGTAAAGAGCTACCTGGCTCCAGTGTCACTTTCTCCTTCCAGTGGAAGCCTGAAGAATTTTGTCAGACTGCTGTTTTGCACAGGGCTAGACATGTAACAGAAAGATATTTCTGGCATTCAATGTAAATGCAAACTTGATTGCTTTAAGCAGTGACTGAAAGGTAAGCAGGAAACTGAAATACCACCATTTAGAATATTTAACTTCAGTTGATGTTTGCTGGAAAAGTAGAGGCCTGGTTCTTTTCTCTTTTTAGCTGCTTTCCTGACTTTGATGAGGATGAGCTACTTGTTACCTATGAAAATTAAAATTAACACTGGCTCTGAGGTCAATTATCCCTTCAAAAGGAAGGAAAAATTTGCTGAAACTCCAGAAATTAAATGCCTTTGAAGCTGCTTTATCTCACGTGTGATTATACTTTTAGCAAAAAACAAAAAAGCAACTTCTTCTGAGGGTGTCTTATCAAAAAGTTTTGATATCTAAAGTTTACTCAAAATAAAAATTATAGTGACTGGCAATGTAGTAATTCCTCCTGTGAATTTCAATTATAAGTATATAAATATTTTCCCTACAACTGCATGATATTTCTCAAATGAATTAGAATTACAGTAAAAAAGTGCATTAATTAGAGCACGAGTAATCCAATCTATGAACATAACCTGCTGCAACATAATCAACATGGATCATTCATAAGTTTCAAGACCCAAGGTACACATACAGTTATTTTAAGAGTTCTAACCGCTGCCAATGACATTAATATAACAAGCAAACAAATTGGAAGTTTAATTTGCATTAGACCTGTCTTCACAAATTGTGACCCACAAATCATCTTTCCATGGGTTCGCACTAAAAGCTGAGTGACAAAAACTGTGTGCTGCGATACTACCCAATACATATAAATCATGTAGAATGAAATATCGCATTTGAAGCTTACACATATGGGCCAGAGTACAACAGCAAGTATTTAAAGCTTTGTCTAGCTGAATAGTGCTAATTTTATGTTCCCCGGGTGTCAGCATTACATAATTTCAATATTCACTTTATAAAATCTAAACTTGTCATTTATCCATCTATGCACTGTTTAACAGTTCCAAGACTGAATGAAAAGAGCGTGACTAAAGGACTATATCAAAACCAGAAGGGATTGGTCCTATTATGAAGTCTGTGCTAGTACTTAGATTGCAGCAGTTGAAGCAGATTTGATTTTTTTTTTTAATTTCTAATTATGAATTACAAGTTAAGTAACAAGAAGGATATTTAGAAGCTACTTTGTTATTCATGTCACACTGTTTAGTTTCCTATGATCAGTCATACTGATTCATGTGAGCCAGCTTTTCTGTGTGCTTTGGCTAAAACTTTTGGGACTACAGTGAAAATGATAATTAATACATTTTTCTTGGTCTCTTCTGTATTTCTATTACAGATGATGGAAAATATGAAAATACAACGGTGCTTAAGTTATCCTAATACAATCCTTTCTTACACTGAATAATGAATGATTATTTTCATAAAAGAACATTATCATACGTGTTCACAAACAGGGCTGTCAAGTAACGTTTTTCTTAGTATTGTCAAATCATTCATCCCATTCCATGCATGTACCAAAACCTGTTTGCTTCTTTCCACAATTTCTGCCTTCTTAGAGATAGTTCTGTTAGTAATTACTGCTAGCTTGGAAAACTCTCTGGTTTATCAAAGATTATTCTATAACCTGCTTGATATCAAATACAGTATCTTTCATTATCTTTCTCCATTACCTGTGTTTTCCATCCACCCAAGCCGACGATAATGTAACTGTTTTAAAATTTATTATTGTACAATCTATTTTATTGAATCACTTGTATATACAGAAGCTACTTATTTTCTATGAGTCAATACCAGGAAAGGCATCATTTCCAGAAGTCTGATTACTCTAACATTCTTTCTAAATTAATTTGGTAATTAAAAGGAAAAATCATACAATAAAATTACCGTTCATTCTGAGAGAAAAACCCACAAAGAAATCTTAGCAAACATGTATTAATTATTGTATGACAACATTTACTCACTGCATAAAGTAAGCTGACTGTACATATTAAAGGCTGCTCAGAGGACAGGTTCATTTGTCAGCAATTCTGATATGCAAGTATTATTTTAAACTAGTGATGATGCCCTTACATTAGAAAAATTTACTTACTATACAGGAAAACAATTTTGTGTCAGAGAGAGCATCACCATGAACACTATTAGAAAGGAATCTCTGAAAAGCCATTTAGAACAGAAGTTCAAGATTTTCATTTTACTATATTGTTAGTTATTAGTCACTTCACCACAGATAGTTTTCTATGCCTATTTTCAAGGGTCCCAAGTTTTTTAAAAGGTAATATGACAGATGTACAGCAAAGACAAGAAAGTATTAATAAAAGTGGCTTAATTTAAAGCAAGAATTCATATTACAAAACTCAGACAGAAAATACTTTTATGCATGATAAGAGTCTTTCAGCTTACGTTTTCAGTTGTTCCTGTGATTACATGTAGCCCATCATATGTTGATTTGATATACATTCCCTGCAAAAAGGAGCAAGAGAGGTAATTAATATTTGCAGGAAATAAACAAATGATGTTTGCATGACAATTAAACCGGTATATTTATTCCAGTTTAAGCATTTGAACAGACTGGAAGGAACCATGGTCAATTAACATTTGCGAATTTAAGTTTAACAAATATGTATCAAGACCCATTATAAACAGCACAGTTTTCTTACTTAACACTTTTTCAAGTTCCAAGCAAAGGATTTTTTGGTAGAACTCAACACTGAGCATCAGTATAAAAGCTTGTGCCTATTCAGCATTTGAAATATTTAACATGACCTCTTTTCATTAAAAGGGACATAAAAGTAGTATCAAAACCTGAAAACACAAACAGGAATTGCCTTTAAACTTAAATGCCCCATCTTCAGAGAGTTACTGATTCAATAAAAATGAAATGACAGTCTAACTCAGAAAACGCATGAGCCAGGGCTCATATTGCTGATTTATGGAGAAAAATGAACTTGGTGAACTAACAGGAGCTTTGCAATTAGTCTGGCAATGAACAAGATAAAGAGAGACAACCGAAGTAGGTATCTATTTGGCTATACACACACACACACACACACACACACACACACACAGAGACACACAGAGAGCCTTAAATGTCAGTGAGACTCAGTTCCTTGTGTGCTTGTCTCTCAAGAATAAGGTCATAGCTTCACATCTTTCCCTAGTATGGTTATCTATCAAATTTTGAAATCTAATTAATCTAATTGGTACACTGTACTGTTGATTTATTATTCTTTCAATAATTCTGCATCACCTTGTGCTGTCAAACTGGAAGTTCAGAGCCTCCAGGAATTAGAAAGAACATTTTGCAATAAGAAAGAACATTTTGTTCAGACTAATCAATTTCAAGATTCCTGAACACTAATGAAGATCTTCAGGGTAGTTGTTTACAAAATCACTCCCCACTTCACCAACCTTCCCCCTGCCCCCTCCCATTACTCCT
>JANRGW010030852.1:0-14613 GCA_024733675.1 Psilopsiagon aymara | reverse complement strand
AGGCGCTGGAACAGGGTTGCCCAAAGAAATGGTAAATGCTCCATCCCTGGCAGTGTTCAAGGCCAGGTTGGGCAGGGCTTGGAGCAGCCTGGTCTAGTGGAAGGTGTCTCTGCCCATGGCAGGCGGTTGGAACTGGATGGTCTTAAGTTCCTTTTGAACCCAAACCAGTCTGGGATTTTGAGATTATGGAGGTAAGTGTGAAAACAATGGGTCCGAATTCCTGAAGGGATAGATCACTCAGAAGTGGTTTTGTAAATGAGACTGAGCTTGCTAAAATGGTGAGACCACTGCCACAAGAGCTTTAGTTCTGGAGAGAGGATGATGGGGTTATTTGTCTTGGAATAGCAGAAGACCTTTTAATGTTTCCAGAATTTGAGTCATATTAGCCCTGAATAAAGTTGGTGTAAGAGATAACATAGGTGGTGTGAATATCTCCAAGACTTTCTTTGTTTCAGCTTCAGTTCTTCACCAGTTTTTGCAATTCCACAATCAAACTTGCTCATCACACACTGCAGGATTTACTAACATGGGGCTGGCCTGAGGCACAGGAAAAGTGGGATGGTGCCTGGAGAAGCAAGATCTGGGAATGGGAAAGCCAAGCTGTTTGGCAAACAAATAAGTCATGGGCTTGCTGTCACATGTGGAGAGAGTTGGCTGAGAACAGAGGGGATTCTCCATGCACCGTCTTCCCTGAATGGATTGGGATTGTGAACCTGAGAAATTCCCTTGGCCCAAACTTTCATAGCCTGGTTCTTTTGCTCTTTTGAGACTCCACATGTGGCACTGTATGCAGTACTGTGTCCTCAGCACAAGAAAGACGTGGATCTGTTGGAGCAAGTCCAGAGGAGGCCACAAGGATGCTCAGGGGCTGGAGCACCTCCCGTATGGAAGCAGGCAGAGAACATTGTGGCTGTTCAGCCTGGAGAAGAGAAGCTGCGTGGAGACCTCAGAGCAGCTTCCAGCATTCCACCACCTCGGTCTGCAAAGGTCAGGGGGAGAAGAGAATGAGACAGTGTGCTCCAAACCTCAGCCACCCAAAACCCTGCTCACAGCTTGAGCAGATGTATTACAGTGCCAAAACCCCAATTATGCTGCTTGCAGTGAGTAAGGGACTGAGAATGAGCACTACACTTCTCCTGATGATAAACTCTGGTCCCTGCTAAGGCTAAAAACACAGAGGAAAAAAGTACATGAAGTTCAATGTCTTGCTCTTCACAGATTTTTTATTCCCCAGGATTAATGGAAACTACTGGTGTAGCTCAAACAACCACAAAACAGAAGAAACATCACCAAACTGAAAGGCAAGACATAGTCACTGGGATTATTTAACACCCCTGGGCTTCACATTGTGCATAACCACAAATCACCCGGCTTAAACAAATCTCAGATGTTGTCCACTATAGAAAACCTCATTTTCTTCTCCAAGGAACACGAAAAGAGATGATGGCACAGCAGGAGGTGGAGCCTGCTTTGTAACCCATTTGATTCATTTATACCTCAATCAGACTTGTTCTTCCAGTAGAATTAGATTGGGGGTTAGAATTGGTACATGGCAAGCCACAGGACGTGAGCCATTGAAGCCACAGGTGAAGAGCGGTGGCAGCCCAGTGACCAGGAGACAAGGATCTGTGCAAGATGAAGGCGGTTCTTTCTCTTCTGTTGGTTGCCATCACTTGCATGGAGTTTGGTAAGTTCCTGCTCCAATTTGTCCCTGGAGATGCAGCATGATGGGATGGGATCAACCTTTTCCCTCTCAAATCCATGCCTCCCACTTTGAGCAGTTTTCAGCAGCACAATCTGTCTTCGGAATATCTCTGGCCTGTCAGATGTTAAAGACCATCATGGTCTCATTGGGATTGTTAGCTCAGGCTCTTTAGGAAGTGTTGCAAGGCAAAGTGTAATTATACAGTGTAATTTCTTTAATGCAAATCCCAGCTCTCACTTTCATGTGTTCTTGCTCCATTTCACTCTCATCTTTCTATATGAATTATATTATTTGATAATGCAGATGCAAATATGAATAGAAATATAATTAGAATTAGGAATAGCAATCCATTTTTAGAAAAAATTAAGTATCTATTTCATAATAAATATATATAAAATGCATATATTTAACTTTCTGTTCCTGTTTTGATACTTAGCCCTGAAAGCCATCCAGCCAGTTTAATGCAGCGTGTGTTACACATTGTATGTGTGGTTTATTAAGCTTCAGCCATTTAGAAGTGGGAAAGATGGTCTGGAACACAAAGCTGGTGGCCAGGTAGTGCGGGGCTGATGTTTCTAGCTCTATAGTTAACACACTGTTGTTCACATGAAGTCAAAGAATTTCAGCTTGGAAAACAACCAAGTGTGAAGCATTTTGTGGACTTTCCTCAGGGACTTCCTCTTTGCAGGAGGGGTTGGAACTAGATGATCTTAAGGTCCTTTTGATCCCTATCTATTCTATGATTCTACGATTCTATGATTCTATGACTCTGTGATTCTATGACTCGATTTAAGAGTCTGACACCACAAAAATTGACTCCCACCATACTTCCTCCCTCCTTTCTGCCTATATCTCCTTGGTGGAGGGCGTAGGCTTGAAGCACACAGTCAAGATTGGGTAGACAACCACCCCCGATATAGGCGGTGATCTGTATGGGATGTGGAGGTAGGGATCAAGCCCTATGAGTTTAGACTGTTCAGGTGTGCCATGAAAATATTACCCCTCTGTTTCCATCAGTGGGATTCAGTTGCTTCTTCTCCATCACCATCTCCATGATGCCAAGCATGGGAGAACGTTTGGGATGTTGGTCTTTTCATTCCCTAAAAAGCAGGGAATCCCCTCATTGCAGGTAGACCCACATGAGTGGTGATGCCATAACCTCCACTGGTGGAAGGTGACATCCTGACATAGACTACCCATTCCTCCATTCTGCTACCAGAATAACTTCTTGCACAAACCCCTTCTTTTATAGTGATGATCCCAAGCTCAGAGTTGGTGCTACCCTGGTTAGCCAAGGTAACTCCTATGCAGGGTCAGTGCATGAGCTGTTAATAGCAATATTACATATAAGGATAGATAGATATTAGATATAAATACGAAGTTCTTTACTGTGAGGGTGGTGAGGAGCTGGAACAGGATGCCCAAAGAAGTGGGGAGTGCTTCATACCTGGCACTGTTGAAGATCAGGATGGACAGAGCCTTGGGTGACATGGTCTAGTGTGAGGTGTCCCTGCCCATGGCAGGAGGTTGGAACTGGATGATCTTAAGGTCGTTTCCAACCCAAACTATTCTATGATTTTATATTTGCATGCTCTACACAGCTCTTCCAGGTCCAGGCATTGTAAAGTGTGACTTTATCTGTGCCTGTTTGGGATGTGGAGCTATATTAGGACTTTTTCCTTTGTATTTCTTTCCTTCTTATGTAAGGACATTTTCCCTTCTCCACCATTGGGCCTGAAAGCGGATTCTGCAGGGGAGAGACAAGCATTATTTTCTTTCCAAAGAGGAGCATAAATCCTGTGGCTTTGATTTACCCAGGGATGAATACAATGAAATCTGAGAATAATGATGAAGCTTGCTCCTTAAAGCTGTATTTGACAACTGTCAGAAGTAGAATTAATGGAAACAAAACAACAGCCCACAATGGACAAACAGAACCAGAAAGTTTGCTTTGAATAGAAGGAAAAGAATTGCTGTTTAGAAAAGGGCTCTTTCTGGCTTACTAGTTAGGGTGAAGTTACATCGTCTGTTTTCATAAGGTGGCTTGCTTGCCTGAGCCTGCTGTTGTGACACCCCGCTTTAGGCGTGCTGAGATAAGCTGAATTGTTTCTCCTCTTCAATGGGGTTTAAAGGGATTTTCGAGGGATGTCACATAGATGGGGTAAGAACTGCTTTCTAGAACAAGGAGGAGCTGCTGGTCTGTGAGGGTACCAAAATGCATTGCTATGCCTGTGAGGCACACACATTCAGGTATCTGCTAGGGTGCTGGAAGAGAGGACCCAGATCAGCTGTTGGGTTCTTCAGAAATAAAAGCAAAATGCCCTGAAAAGCTTGCCCAAAAATGGCTGGGTGATGTGTTGGCTTGATACGTCTAGGTTGGAATGCTCTGGAAATACTGCATCACAACCAACTTGTCTCTTTAGTGTCTCTGTCTAAAATCTCTCCATCTCAAAAGACTTTTGGCACTGAAAGACTTGGGCTGTGGTTATTCTGCATGTCTAGGAGCCAGCTGGTGCCTGCAGGCTTGCATGGGCCTTTGTAGCTCAACAGGGATGTGATGAAGACCGTCTATGAACTGGTGAAGTGCATAGATAAAGGATGAAGCAGGGTGGATTTGGGCTGGGTTTGGAGACTTGAGTATCAAAGTGTTTCTGTAGTCTCTGTCGAGAGCAGTATATACTCCATGCATATTGTGGACACTGTCATCTTTTTGAAACAACTTCTTACACATTCTTCTCACAAAACCAGAATCTCAGCACAGAGGAAGGATTGTGTTCATTTTTTTCTCATGGGTCAGTAAATCTGATGGAGACAGTTCCTTCTCTCTGGGACACTCTCCTATCTGAGAGCTCCCAGTCTTTGGAAAGAGCTGACAGACTGTACAGCATCAGATGAAGTTCTCCCTGCTGTAACTCACGTTCAAGTCTGATTTTTCTGTGCATCCAGATCCTTCACCAAGGGGAAGTCATGCTTGACCAACTTCATAAAGTCCTATGATGAAGTGTCTGTCCTGGTAGATGAGAGGAGAGCAGTGAATGTTGTCTATCTGGACTTCAGGAAGACCTTTGACACTGTCTCCCATAGAATCCTCATAGACAAGCTGTTGAGGTATGGGCTGGATGAGCAGACAATGAAATAGACTGAAAACTCTCTGGATGGCCAAGCTCAGTGGGTGATGATCAGCAGTACAAAGTCCACTTGAAGATTAGTAACTTAACCCAGTACTGACCCCAGAAGTCAATGCTGGGTCCAGTCCTGTTAAACACCATCATTAATGATCCAGATGATGGAGCAGAGCTCACCCCTAGCAGGCTTGTGGATGACACAAAAGTGGGAGGAGTGGGTGATACACTGGAGTTGCCATCAAGAGAGACATTGACAGGTTTTAGAACTGAGCTGGCAGGAGCATCTTGACATTCAACAAGGGCAAGTGCAGAGTTCTGACTACAAGAAAGAACAAACCCATGCATCACTATGTGCTGGGGGTCATCCAGCTGGAAGGATTTGGGGGTCCTGGTGGCCACCAAGTTGAACATGAGCCAGCCATGTGCCTTTGTGGCAAAGAAGGTTACTGGTATCTGGGTTGCATTAGATGAAGCATTGCAGGTAGGTGATTATTCCCCTCTACTCAACATTGGTGAGGCCACATGTGGGGTCCTGGGTCCAGTTCCGGGTTTCCCAGTACAAGAGAGACATGGACGTACTGGAGAGAATCCAGTGAAGGGCACTTTTTCTGAGGAAAAGCTCAGAGAGCTGTGATTGTTCAATCTGGACAAGAGAAGGCTCAAGGGAGGAACTTTTTAATGACTATAAATACCTGAAGGGAGGGTGCAAAGAGGATAGACCCAGACACTTTTCAGTGGTGCCCAGTGACAGGACCAGAGGCAATGGGCACAAGGCACAAACAGAAACCAGGGGGTTCCCTTTGAGCATCAGGAAAGACTTTATTGCTGTGATGGTGACTGAACAGGAAGGTTGTCCAGGGAGGCTGGGGAGTCTCCATCCTTGGAGATGGTAAAAACCCATCTAGGCACAGTCCTGGGGAACTGGTTTTAGGTGGTTCTTCTTGAACATGAGGATTGGACTAGGTGACTTACAGAGATCCCTCCCAACCTTCTGTGATTCTGTGAGTTTGTGAGTCTATGATTTCTTTCTGATGCTCTACTAATGCAAAAGCAAGAAGAAAACCAGATGCAAAATAAGAACAGAGTTGAGGTGTACCAGCTACAAGGTCTATTCTGAATCATGGGGACTTCTATGTGTGTGACTCTGTCTTGCTTGACTTGTTACAATAGGTTTGAACCCACATTTGAGGCTGTGCTTTGACTATCAGTCTACTGAATTTCACATTCCCATTAGTACAAATACCTTCATCTATTCCATCCCTGTTCTTGTTATAAGAATTCTGGGAAGATACCCTCCCCAGAGATAGCTGAAAGGACACGGACAGAATGTGGTGGTCCACATATGCCAACCTATGTTCTTCCTTCTTGCAGGGCAAACCTTGGAATGTTACACTTGTCCTGAACCTACCAGCGTTGATCAGTGTACAACGATACAGACCTGCAAGAATAATGAAACCATGTGCAAGACTACTATGTATTCCCTGGAGGATGGTAAGGGCAATTACTTCTTTATCCATATTTTTAACATGAGTCAGTGTTTCTAAGGTGAAGACTGCCCATGATGGAAGCAGAACCTGTTCTCCCTTAAGTATGTAAGCCTGGAAGAGAGCTTCTTTGAGGCATAGAGCAGCCTACTGCTACTGTGGAAAGCAGTTTTCATGTGAGTGAATGATTAGTAAATGCAAGCTCATAGTTAATGATCAGTGTTGAATATGGTTAGAAAAAAACATGTTGACTTGAGCCTGAGACATGGAGATAAAGGGTTCAGGCTCTCCAGGCCATTTACGTGGTTGTGGGTTAAACAGTACTCTCCTGACCCGAGAACTGTTTGTGAAAGCTGGTTGGAGTAGAGAGGCCAATAGGGATGAGCAAGGCTTGGTAAAGTGGGGCCACCAACTTCTGGTTGTCTGGCAGCCAAACACCTCTCAGGAAGGCATCATCAGTTGGACTGGTGACCCTACTAGTCATAACCTGTCCAGACAAAGAAATGCACTGTGAAGGCGGATGCTTTCCCTTTGCATGGTCCTGCTCTGGTTGTGCATGGGAGAGGCAAGAGATTGTAAGTAGAGTCAAAGTAGAAGCAGTAAAAGAGCCTAATTGATCTTCTACAGGGTAAAGCTGATCTAGACACAGAGGATGCGAAATGCTGTTCAGCTTGTGGCCACTCTGAGGTAGCTGTTTCTTGTGTTCTTGATAGGAAGTAAAACAATTGTGTTTGAAGTGGATGGAGCTAAGACCATGGTGGTGAAAGCACCTAGTCTTTCACTAGGGACAAGGGGACATCTCCATTCCTCACATTCCTAACTGTTCTTCCTTTCTTTGTTTGTTGTAGTTTATCCCTTCACAGGAGTCCTGACCGTCACCAAGATGTGCTCTTCTGTCTGCATCCCATCCGATGTGGATGGGATTGGTTTGACACGCCCCGTCTCCTGCTGCTACACTGACTTGTGCAATGTGAATAGCGCAGCTAGTCTGAGGAGCAGCTCTGTGCCAGTTGTGATGCTAGCAAGTTATCTCTGCATCCTCTTCTGGACTGGACTGTGAGGAGCTGATGGTGAGGTCTTTCATGCTGAAGAACCCAGTGAAGAAGAGAATAAACCCCTGCTAGCCCATTTTTTTTTTTGCTTGGGTGCCTCATTGACAACCATCAACAGCTCCAGGAATCACTTTAATGCTCATCCTTTTCCCACAACCAAGACAGAAGCCAAACTCAGGAAGTTCTGACCTGAATTTCTCAATCCACGCAAAAGCTCCCACAAAATTAACTATGGAGTTTCTTTGCTGCGCTGATCTGGTTGTTTTGAACTAAACTGTATGAAGTCTATTTAAAGCAGAATAGTCTTGCACTGAGAGGCTTCCATACCTCCTTAGAGCACTTTGTCCCCCCAGGTGTTAGCCAGTAGAACGGACCAAACTTCTCAGATGAAACTTGGTTACGTGGCAGCGCCTCTCCACACCAGGCTTTTGTTCTGTCTAGATTCCCTTCTTGCACACAATAAGTTAAGGAGACATTTCTGTGTCCAAAATAAGAAGCAGGAGAAGAAACTTCCCGCGCCAGTGACCTAACCCAAGGAGTCTGAAATCTCTTGTTTTCTGTACCCTCTCTAGCACAATAAAAAGAATGTTGTGTTAAAACTGTGACGATCACTGAAGTTATTTATAGTGCACACATCCTCAAATGAAGATATATACTTTTATAGTTTTATAATGTTGTTACGTTAGTTTAGTTTGCTTATTTTATATTATTCTTTGTTTCATTTTATTTTATTTTATTATTTATTTAATTTGATTTTATTTAGTTTAGTTTTGTTTTCTTTTACTCTATTTTGCTCATTTTATTTTATTAGTTCTTATTTATTTTATTTTGCTTTATTTAATTTTTATTTTAAATTTATTTTATTTTATTTTTATTTTATTGCCTCACAGCCCTCACAGTAAAGAATTTCATCCTTATATTTAATCTCCATCTCCCTTCTGGAAGGTTAAAGTCATTCCCCTGTCCCGTCCCTCCATTCCTTGTGCAAAGCACCCCTCCAGGTTTCCTGCAGCTCCTTTAGGCACTGGAGCTGCTCTCAGGTCTCCCCTTCACACAGCAGAGGGTCAGGATCCCCTCTCTGAGCTGCTGTTCACACTCTGGGGGTGCAGCCCAGCACATGGGGGGTTCTGGGCTCAAGCACACCCTGAACCCCGGTCATGGGGAGCTTCTCTTCACCCAACACCCCCAAATCCTTATCCTCAAGGCTGCTGCATCCATTCTCCACCAGCCTCTGTTTGTGATGGGGTTGCCTGACCCAGGGGCAGGACTTTGCATTTGGCCTTGTGGAACCTAATGGAGGTTCTCCTTTTGAGTCTGCCCATTCCAGCCGTCGGCAGCCTTGGGTTCTGCTGTCCCAGGAGCTGCATCAGGACCACTGTGTATTGTAACCAACAGCAAAACACTACCAATATGTCTTGCTGCATGTTAATTTAAGTCGCACTTCCAGCCTTCACAGCATATTTTTAGGCTTAATGCCATCATTTCAGTAAATGTATCTTGTTTCAAACAAACTCTTTCAAACCCCTTGTTCTCACAGATAAGCAGTAGTGAGACTGCTCACTGTATACTCTTTCTATGCCATTCATGTGATATAGCCCTATGTCCACCCTGGTAGCAATTTTCCAAGTCAAATATTCCTTCTCTAAATCCAGGTATCGCTCATGAACACATGAGTACATGAACCCATCTGTAGTCCAGGTACCGAGCGCAATACCAAGGACCATTAAGATTCCTGAATGAGCCCCGTAGGGAAAGGAGGGTGTCCGATATTCTTATCAGTCCTGCATGTGGCAAGGGACAAGATGTGAAGTAAGCACTTAATGTCCTTGCTCTGCTGCTGCTGAGACTTAACACATACTCATGCATTAGTAAAACGCAATGGTGACAGTCCACTTTGTGGCAAATGGGTTTGGTCATGGCCACCTCTCTTCTTTTTGCATCACTGAATGATGTTTGCTGCATCCAGAAGCCCCAAGCACTTTACCATAGCTGATAACTTTCTTCTACCATCTGAAGAAACTGAAGTTTCCCTGAAAGCAAAGCTGGAGCCCAAATGTGTGATAAGCGTTTCCACATCTCTGTCCATAGACACTTGTGAGAAACCATTTTTTATATTCTTCCTCCAAACAAAGATGAAGAGAGGATCATTTATTTTTCATTGTTGTAAATGGAAGCTTTAGGATGTGGTCAAAATGCTTAGCTGCTCACTTGTTAGAGATAGACTCATGGAATCATAGAATCATAGAAAGGTTTGGGTTGGAATGGACCTTAAGATCATCTAGTTCCAACCCCCTGCCATGGGCAGGGAAACCTCACACTAGACCACATCATCCAAGGGTCTGCCCAGCCTCGCCTTGAACACTGCCAGGGATGGAGCATTCACCACTTCTCTGGGCACCCTGTGCTAGAACTTCTTCCTTGTATCTCACCTGAACTTTCCCTGTTTCAGTTTGAACACATCACCCCTTGTTCTATTGCTAAGTCCCTGATGAAGAGTCCCTCTCCAGCATCCTTGTAGCCCTCTTCAGACACTGGAAGCTGCTCTGAGGTCTCCACGCAGCTTCTCTTCTCTATGCTGAAAGCCCCAATGATCTCATTCTGTCTCCATATGGGAGGTGCTGAAATATTAGGATTTCCTGTTCTCTTTCCAGAAGCTTGTGAACATCAGCACTTCCGCACATGAAACCAACGTTATGTCCTCACAAACCCCGAAAGAAATACAGCTTTCATAGATTTTCATTGCGCAGCACTGCACTTCCTCAGACATGAATTACTGGGATCAGGCTACCCCGTCCCTGCCCTGTGTTGATTGATAAGCAATGTGGTCATGGCCCAGAACATCACAGCAGTCTCATGTCAAAGAGCATTTGAAAACTAATACATCAGGAGCCAGATGATTGTGTTAGAGTGTCATCTTAGAGAACAACACTAAAAATACCACTGCTGTCATGGACACTGACAGTGTAAGTCATGGGAAGTGTGGGAAATGGGGGAAATTAGAGAAAACTCCCCCATCCTCCCAAAGTTATGGTTATAATATAATATAAATATAATACATGAAGGAAATCTTAGGGTAAAATGCAGCTGCTGCTTCCTAGGTGGAATGTGGATGGCATGAATGGAATCTACCCCACAATCGTTCCCCAGGCAACACTAGAACCTTGGCATAGCCTAAGAGGAACTGAATGGAGGGTGGAATGAAAATGCTTCGATGAGGCTGTGATATGCTCCCTGCAGGAGTGGGAGCTTGAAGGCACAACGTACTGATAAGCCACATGGCAGCTGCCAAACAATGAGGATAAGGGCTGATTGTAATACCAGATTTACACCAATCAGTAATGAAAGTAGGAACGACTGCAGTTATTTAAGTTCCATAGGCATATAGGTAAAAAAAATTAGAACTTGTGTTAATATAGAGAAGATTGAGGAGGTAAAAGGTCTTCCTAAAAGGCTGGGGTGACCCTGGAACACTGACTAACGAAGAGTTCCATGTGGAGAAGAGAAGCGTGCGTGGAGACCTCAGAGCAGCTTCCAGTGTCTGAAGGGGGCTACAAGGATGCTGGAGAGGGACTCTTTATCAGGGACTGTAGTGATAGGACATGGGGTGATGTGTTCAAACTGAACCAGGGTAAGTTCAGGTTGGATATAAGGAAGAAGTTCTTTACTGTGAGGGTGCTGAGGCAATGCCAGAGATTGCCCACAGAAGTGGATGCTCCACCCCTGGCAGTGTTCATGGCCAGGTTGGGCAGAGCCTTGGGTGACATGGTCTAGAGTGACGAGTCCCTACCCATGGCAGGGGGTTGCAACTGGATGATCTTCAGGTCCTTTCCAACCCAAACCAGTCTACGATTCTATGCTTGTTCTTGCAGTAAGTGTACAATCAGTGCAATCTTTGAACCTTCACCTATCACAAATTTGTATAATAAAAACTCTTGTCTGAGATCTGCTTTGTGTGTTTCCAAAACCTTGAGGGATTAAATCTGTTACTGAGAATCCCTGTATAGGGCAGTCAAACCCTCTGATATAGTGTGATGTCCAGCAGAGCTCCTGCAGAGGCTCAAGGGTCTCACCTTTCGTGGCTCATTGACATACCCATCAACCATAAAGGTCTGGGCTAAAACCACTCTTTATACAACAGGCAGACACTGAAAATACTTGAAACCAAGCCATTGCTGAGCTTGGGAAGGTGCACAGAGCATATTTGGCTAGTGGAGCTAAAGTCATGACACCAAAGAAGTGCACAGAATTAAAACCATTGTCTCTCAACTGCAAGAGATGATGATATAGCTCTGAAACCCAGTAACCACAACACTGGCACTGCTGTCAATAGGCCACAGTCTTTTTACTGAGTTTGCAAGTCCTCAGGGCTGAGGCTTGCTGGGCTTGCTCTGTCTGAACTTGTCTTGACCTGCTTTCAACTTTGCTATAACAGCAGTTTTCTTAATTGGCCTAATTTGTTTTGCTTTTGTTTGCCTTTCTGTGGTGCAACTCTGAGTTTGCATAGATAGCTGTAACAAGGAGTTGCTGTATGTGGAATGAGCTGTTTAGGACTCCAGCATAAATACTGATGTGGTACAGCAGTAGAGGCCTCAATAGATGGAGGTGCAGGATGTGGTGCAAAAGAGTGTTGGGGTGATACAAAGTGGGGCATCAGCTTGGAATTAAGAGACCCCTCAATTGCAACAACTCACCAACAAAGAAACACAGACCTGGAGAAGCAAAATGGTATTCTGGAATAGCAAAGGTTAAAACCAGCAGATATCAAACTAATGTAAAATGCAGCACACGTGGTAAAATCCTATGAGAAGTGGGCCAGCACCTTCTGACCCAGTTAAAAAGAGCAAGATATGAAAGTGCTTTTACAAACACAATGACTTATGTACAGTTGAGAAAGAAAAACCTATTTCCATCATCATACTCCTCCCAATGAAGGAGTCAGAATGCAGATGAGCCACTGCACCTCCCTGTGAGATGAGAGGCAGTGGCATTAGTGGAAGAGTGAGCATAAGACCAGGAAAAGGGGCAAAAACTAGTAAGTATGGATATAACAATTTAAACTGTATTTTTAGGGAAATCTGTAATAATAATAATGATGATGATAATAATTTCATTTTTATTTTTTCTGTAATAATTTGATCATCACTAATCATAATTCTTCGATAAAACTGTGAAGATTTCACACATAGTTATAACAAATTCCTTGCTTCTTATATATTTCCTTTTTGCCCATAACAAGATTTTGAATGTAAGTATAATACAGACATTCCCAGCTGGGTATGGAGAATCATTTGGTATAGAAATGTTTAAGTAGGCCTTATTTCAGGGGCTGCTTATTCTGCTGTGGCTCACTTCAATATCGCCGTGTGAGACTGTCAATCTAACTCCTGACACTGACGGCATCTTCATGGTATCTGAGAAAATCACAGTCTGGGAACACATTATTCTGGAGAGCAGTGATTTTGAAAATGAATGGAGTCTTGGGGGTAGACATATGAAGAACAGCTCCTAAGGAGGCACTAAACCCCACTGGATTATTGCTGTGTTTTCCATGAGACATAAAGCTACAAGGCTGAGAGGGTTATGTCTCCTCTTTGCCCTGGACCGGTGTGGCTTCTTGTGGCAGGATATAGGGGAGAGAAGTAACAAGCAGCATTTTTGCCCTTTATCTTGTGCCATACAACTGCTTGGAAATGCTCATATTGCAAGTCTGAGGATCACAGAATCATAGAATAGTTTGGGTTGGAAAGGATCTTAAAATCATCCAGTTCCAATCCCCTGCCATGCCCACAGACACATCACAATAAACCGTGTCACCCAAGGCTCTGCCCAACCCAGCCTTGAACACCAGCAGGAACGAAGCATTCACAGGTTCCCTGGGCAACCCATTCAAGTGCCTCACCACCCTTACAGTAAAGAACTTCTTCCTTATACCCAGTCTAAACTTTCCTTGTTTCAATTTGAACCCATTACCCCTTGTCCTATCGCTACAGTCCCTAATGAAGAGTCCATTCCCAGCACCCTTATAAGCCTCTTTCAGATACTGGAAGGCTGCTCTGAGGTCTCCACGCAGCCTTCTCTTCTCCAGGCTGAACAGCCCCAACTTTCTCATCATGTCTTCATACAGAAGATGCTCCAGCCTCTGATCATCCTTGTGACCTCCTCTGGACTTGTTCCAACAGTTCCATGTCCTTTCTATGCTGAGGATGAGCAATGCAAATGTTCTCATAAGGAAAGGAAATAGGGTAACATAGGACCCTGCTCTTACTAAGAGCTTTGATGGATTTTCTGCAAGAGGAAGTATTTTTTTGTAGAGTGATGTAACTGAGAATAGGGCAGAATTACAGTATAGTCATGTACAAATGACCCCTTTCTCATGGCTCCCTTTAGAACCAATGGGAAGAGAGAGAATCACAATTAATTTGACCAGGGCACAATTAATTCAATATGTTAGCATTTATACTAGGACGGAGTGGGTTGGAATTGGTTGTTTCTTAGTGGTGGCTTTTCAAGGAGCATGAATGAATAGTTCTGGTGGAGCCTTCCATATTAAAAATGTCCATGATTTGGTGAGATGAGTCCCATTTTCAGTATCTTTCATGTTTGCACCAAGCCTGGCATCATGAGCCAGAACAAGGAACATACACTGGGAAAGAAAGTAAACTGTGACTATGAAGCAGTCCTTTCTCATAGCAACCTTCCAGTATCTGAAGAGGGCTACATGGATGCTGGAGAGAGGCTCTACATCAGGGACTGGAGTGATAGAACAAGGGGTGATGGGTTCAAACTGAAACAGGGGAAGTTTGTTGGATATAAGGAAGAAGAACTTTACTGTGAGAGTGCTGAGGTGCTGTCACAGGGTGCCCAGAGAAGTGGTAAATGCCCCATCCCTGGCAGTGTTTAAGGTCAGGTTGGACAGAGCCTTGGGTGACATGGTCTAGTGTGAGGTGCCCCTGCCCATGACAGGGTGTTGGAAAAAGATGATTTTAAGGTCCTTTCCAACGTAAACCATTCTATTATTCATGGGGATGTCTCCAGCTATGCCAAAGCTACAGAGGCAGGTGTGTAGCAAATTGCACTGAGCATAAAAGGTGAAAAAAATCAGAAGAGGGAAAAAATCAGAAAGCCCCAACACCTTGAAGTTAATTTTATTAGAGGTAAGTGGTGAGAAATTGTCGTGGTTTAAGCCATAAATCAGCCACGCAGTTTGTTCACTCACTTCACCCTTTTTCTTCCCTCTGCTCCTGGAG
>JANRGW010030851.1:0-32922 GCA_024733675.1 Psilopsiagon aymara | reverse complement strand
GGGGGGGATTTCAATAAACAGTGTTCATAGCATCTCAGTCTATCCTATGGAAGTATTTTCTCTCTTCTTGCTATGCTTCCCTAAGTCAGGACAGCAGATGCTAACAGCAAAAAAGCAATTAAATTACATGCTGGCTGAGTCTGGCAGTGATTCAGTATCAGTATAAGTGGGGGACCACTTAGAGTGTACATCCCATGGCTCCCTACTACCTCCTTGAACACAGATGCTGTGCTTCTTGTTTGTAGTTTTCCTGCCCTGTTTGTCCTTTAAGATGTGAGGCTGAAGCGGCACCAAACCTTCCCACTTTTTTCATAGGTCTCAACGCAGCCTTGGCAGTGATTCATGAGGAAGCCTCAGAACCCACTGGTTTGGATTAGCCCCAGCTCTGAGCATCACACTCCAAATTTTACCTTTCTGAAGGCCTGGGCACCTTTCATCATCTTCATCACTGATATTTGTCATTTGATCCAACCTGACCCTGAACACTGCCAGGGATGGAGCATTTACTGCTACTCTGGGCAGCCTGTGCCTCGCCACCCTCACAGTAAAGAATTTCTTCCTCACATCGAAACTAAACCTCCCCTGTTTCAGTTTGAATCCGTTACCCCTTGTCCTATCACTACAGTTCCTAATGAAGAGTCCCTCCCCAGCATCCCTATAGCCCCCTTCAGACACTGGAAGGCTGCTATGAGGTCTCCACGCAGCCTTCTCTTCTCCAGGCACAACAGCCCCAATTTTCTCAGCCTATCTTCATGTGGGACATGCTCCAGTCCCCTGATCATCCTCGTGGCCTCCTCTGGATTTGCTCCAACAGCACATCATCCTTCTTATGTTGGGGATGCCAGAACTGCACGTACGGTCTCGCCAGAGCAGAGTAGAGGGTCAGGATCATGTCCTTTGTCCTGCTTTTAAGATCCTTTCCAACCCTGATTATTCTATGATTCTATGATGGGGAAAAGACCAAATACATTGGAGTTACTCAAGAGGAGCTCCCACGAACAATTCAGGGATGATGCTTCCAGGTATCAGAATCAGGCCACGAACAAAGAACTACGATCCCTTTGAACAAATCATTTGCATCAGCCCTTGCAGAGGAGAGCCTATAGGAGCAGGGGAGAACGTAGGTGTTATCTACCCAGGTTATGGGGAAAGACACTCACAAATGTTATTAGCACAAATAGGAAGCACCATGATAGGATGCTCTTTGGGAAAAGTAATTTTGTTCATTAATTACTTGCCTTATCTCAGGGCCTTGTTCCCTTTCTCTCGCTTTCTTCTCTTTTAATTTTCTTTAAACTGACTGTAAGTGAATTCAGTGCTGGGAGAGTTATTTTACTGCCTCCTCAGAGACGGAAGCTTGTATTACTCAGGTAGCCTTCAGCTGAGTCTTCAGGGGTTTTTCCATCTTCATTTGAAGCCCCGGCTTTTATAGGCAGATGGGAACAGACAGTTCCAAGCAGATTCATGTCATTCCTTTCTTGTGGACCACCTCAGTGCTCCGGACTGACCGCGGTTCACATGTGTGCCTTTAGCTGCTTGTGATTCTGTACTCTATGAATCTCCATTAGCTTCCAGGCTTGTGTTGTGCCTGGTTGGTTCAGCCACAAAAGGAGTCAGAGGGCTGTGATTTAAGGGACAGCACAGCACAGATCCTGCAGCTTCAGAGATATCCTTCCCTTGTGTCTTTGACCCTTGGAGGAGGATGGAAAGGGTCAGTAGATGAAAGCAGATGATACCCATCCTCTCAGGTGTCAAACATGAGTTTGTTGGTGTTTTTCATACTGCTCCTACAGCAGGAAATACTTGTCTTTTGGGGCCTGTGCACTGTCAGCATTACTTCTATTCACAGCTTTGAGTGAGTTTGCAGTGTTAGGTGGGAATCAGCACATGTCAGGGCTCAAGAGGGCAGCCTTGGTTTATGGGCACTGAGGACAAGGAAAGCAGAGTTGCCCAGGCTGAAATGCCATCATCACTTGCGGCCTGAGGCCAGGACCCACCTAGAGCCAAGCCCCTACCCCAAAGTTCTTTTATCCCAGCCATTGACTGATGCTGTAGAGCTTGATGGGGCTTTTTGAGGTCCCTCTGAACATGACGGCCGTCATGGGAGGAACAGAAGACTGTATTTCAACATCACCTTCCGCAGAACCTCTCCCTCATTTCCACCCTCTCCTCCCCCTGTACCAACACACAATTTCCAATTCTTCATTAGACAAAGGCTCCAAGTTTCCAGGGATTTGCATGCGAAATATTCCCGTTCATCTCAGGCTTGAATGAGCCATCCAAATGCTCATCAGGGATCTGGCTACAGAAGCACACACATGTGTACACACAAACTGCTTGTCCATGGCTGCACCCCAGTGGTGCATGAGCTGGTGTGGTCCTTAGGCCACCTCTGAACCTTTGTTCGAAGGCTAAGGAGCAGGCTGCAACTGATGGACAAACCCAGGGGCCCCCAGGCAAGATTAGCACCAACAAGACAATCTGCGGCTCTGAAAACATGGGGAAAGGGGGTGAAGGAAAAGAGGAGGGACATGAAATGCCTTAAAGCAAGGGGGAGGGATGCTGTGTATGGAGCGCCTGGCTTTGTAGAGCCGGAGATGGAGAAGTAAATCCCTTGTACCCACGGCCCGTGGGGCTCCAGGGCTGGGTTTATACAATTGCTGTGATAGAGGGAGGAGCCCACCTGGGGACAGAGATAAGGGGCAGGCGGTGGGATTGCCGTTCTGCAGCGTAAGCCGGGAGAGTTATCAGGGCAGAAACTCGGCTTCTATTACCATGCATTAGAATAGATTAGCAGGCAGAGCAATTAGCATCCTCACTCCGTTTGGCCAAGTGACAGGGTTGGTGGCAGCAGGCAGGATGTGGGGAAAGAGGAAGCTTTGGATCAGCAGCGCAACTCTCCCCACACTACAGCCTAAGGATGGAGGTGATGTTTGGTCCTTCACCCCAGGGATGTCCTTGCTGGGATATTGAAAAGAGCAGGGCTTGGGGTGAGCTTTGGCTAGTGGTCTGAAGCTTTTTGTGGCTTGTGGTCCCTAAAATATGGTCCTGGGGAGATGCAAAGCCCCCAAAAGTGAATTTCAGCTTTCTTGAGTTGTATTTTCCATGTCTTTCTGAAAGGATCCATAGACCTTTGGGTCCCCAAATACTACCAGTTAAAAACCTCCACTGCTTTAACATCCCCAGGCCACCCCAATGGCCTTTTCTTCCTCTTTCTGGGTCCATGCTCATCTTTGATGCCCAAAGAGCAAGTTTTTGGGGGAGGTGAGCCTGTCTGTGGTTAGAGCCAAAGATGAAAACAAGAGTTCAACTTCTTCCTTGGACGCATGTTAATTTGCATATGAATTTGTCCTCTTCTCACTGCCAGGAAAGGTTTCCTAGGACAGAACTTGGAGCAACCTGGTCTAGTGGAAGGTGTCCCTGTCCATGGCAGTAGGGTTATAACTGGTTAATCTTAAGGTTATGATCTCAGCTCAAATTTATCCTTCTTTTCCTATAGTGTTTCCTGCCTTTCCTGAATGGAATTTCCCAAGCAGGGGGATAAGAATTTAACTCCTTCATGGCAGGGACAGCTAAATTCCCTCTATCCATTTCAGGGATGGAGGACAACCTGGAGGCTAGAAAGAGCAGTCAGGGAGGGATGGCTATTGGCCACATCACCACAGAAAGCTTAAGGTCAGTTATGCTTTCGTCTCTACATTTATGGCATTCCCATTCATAAGTCCCCGAGGGAGGGAGCCTGGAAATGTCAAAACATTGCTAAAACTGACCTTAAACTTTGCTTTCAAGCGGGATTGAATCTTCCTTCCTTTTTCCTGGCTGGAGTCAGAAAACTGCTTTAGCTCCAGCAGAGGGAAAAAGGAATTTCAGCTGCTCTTTCCTTTTTCAGCCTTGCACCCCCTTGTGATAAAGACATCTCAGGAGACATCAGCTTTACAGCTTGGTCAGACTTTGGCTATAACAAACCTCTTGCTATGTCCCCAGACTCCTTTAATTGCTCTGTTCTTTTCTCATCCTTCTCAACTAGGAAATCAAACACTTTTCCCCAGTCAAAAATGAAGCTGTCATATTGCATCTCATCCTGAAAGAGGGACCACACGGATGAAACTGCTTCAGACCATCACACCAGGATAGCTTAAATCTCCAGAGCCTCCACAGCATCTCAGTGTCCTGCCGTCCCTTTCCAGGACTTTTGTCCTTAGCCCTGGCTAAAAGTGCCATTAGGAAGGTTTGGACTTGGCTTCCATTGAGCTCCCTCTGCTGACCACCTTGCAAAAGACATCGACCATACCTGGCTGGTCTTTGAGTAGATGTCCCCTCCAGCCTCTGAGCAAGGATTTTGTGCAGGGCAGGGACAGGGAATCTTAGGTGATGCTGAGAAGTTGAGCTAGGGAGACTGGTAGGGCATAACCCTCTACCAGCAGCTGCCGGGCTTTGTGCATAGAGTAAAATCCAAGTGATGCTGTGATGCCAGAAGTCACCTCCAAGGCTCTGTAGCCTGCTCCGGCTTTGCTCAGGACACAAACAGTGGTGTGGTACAAGGCTGTTGACGTTGAAGAACAGACACCCTTTATATTAGTTCATTTTGGAGGAGGAGACCCTTCCCCTCAGGAGTAAGGGGAGCTGCTACTGGCCATGCCTGCACACCCCACTAAATTTCAGGTTCCTAAACATTTGTTCAGATCTGAAGATGGGGGACCCTGTTCTATGTGACCCTTGCCAGCTATCTGCAGGAACAGCCTGTCTTGTGTGGGCTCTGGGTGCTCTGGGAAATCTTAGATTTCCCCTAGGAGATAAAGAGATGCAAGAAATGGGAAAATCCTTGTCTCCTGCCCTGTCTTGCTCCAGCACTGCCTGGACCATCTCAGGGTCTTCCAAATGATACTTAAATAAGATCTCCCTGAAAAATTCCCTTCATCTTCTCTACTCTCCTCCTGAGTTTTCTCCTTGGATGCATGTCTCCAACAGGCGAGGGCAAGGAGACCAATGGAAGGGGCAGAAAGCTCAGACTGTGAAGCATGGGAAGGGGTGGCAGTGTTTGTGGCTTGAGCCATGTGAGTGTTCACAGCAGCCCTGCACATCCCTGTCCTCACAGTCTGCGGTGTGCAAGCTGGCTGCTGGTTCCTTTCTTCCCATCTTCCTCCCTTCTCCACATGTCCCTATCCCCACTCCACCCAAATCCATGTTCTCATTCCCAGTATCCTATTTTCTCATGTTGGGCATGAGGAGTTTGGGAGGCACATGACAAGCCTGGTGATGGGAGGCAGACAGGGAACCTGGGAAGAAGAGAAGAAAAGGTGAATTTAATGGGAAGCTGAAAACACAGAACTTGAAAGAGAGGAGGATGAGGACGACATCTTCATCTTGCACAAGCTGAGGACCCCAGTGCGATTGGCGCTACCACATCATGCCAAGCAATGACCATGTTGGGGAGGAAAATAGGGATACCAACATGGAATAAAGCCTGTGTCCATCAAAATGTCCTGCCCTGGTGACTGGTCCTTGCTGGTGTGAATGGGGTGTGCTGGTTCCCACGTGCCACCTCTAATTTACCAACACTGGGAGGAAGGTGTAAGGAATAGGTGTCTGGGATCATTCTGTCAAAGGGTGAGTGAACTTGTCCTCTGAGGGAAACACCACCCTTTAAAACGAGAAAGGAAAGCTGAAATGGCAAAAACTGTCTCAAAACAGCCATGCCCACAAATTCCCTGTTTGGAGATGGTGGAAAGACATCATTTCAGTTTGCTGAGCTGGCCCAAACCACTCAGCTGCTTCTCACACTGCTCCTCTCAACCTTTGCCATGAAATACTCTGTGCTTGACAGCTTCATGTCCTTCTTCCCTATGCGCCCACCTCACTGCCGAGATTGAGTCTTGCAGTGCAAAAAGCAGTCAGAGGAAAACTTCTGTGCATCCAATGCTGAGGCTTCTCCAAAAAGAATAAATTTGTTTGGATTTGATTTCTGGGAATGCATTATTTTTTTTTCATTTAATGGTAAGCTTATTTTTTCTTTTTCCCTGAATTAAAAAAAAAAAAAAATACGGTTGTATAATGTACTAATTGCCATTTGTTAAAACACACAAACCCTCTGTTCTGAGCAGCAATTTCTGATCAGATCCAATCACCGCTCTTTTGTCTTGGAAATTGGTTTTAATTAACAAAATTGCAGATAAGACCTTTTCCATTGCCAGAAAACTGACAGCGTTTTATTTTTTGGGTCTCATATTAGAGAAGTTGGGTATTTTAGTCTGTTTCTGGGGAAATTAAAGGAAAAAGAGAAAACAGGGAATCAAAATCTTCCTTTTGGATAGAAACAAGACAGGTTCAAGCAGGTCCCTATACTGCTGTTATTTCCACCTTCCCACCATAAAAGAAGATAAAATGACTTAAAGAAACTTCCTCTTCAGTTTTCTCCTCCCAGGATTATCCGTCTCTGTCTATTTTGTCTGCTCAAGGTGTTTGGTTTCCAGCAGGGACCACTGGATCTGGTTAATGCTGTGAACTTCCCATCTCTCCCCAGAGCCATGTGGTCCCAGGCCACTGCATGGGTCTGGGTAGCAGCAGATCACCTCGGTCCCTGCAAGCCCAAATGAGAAGAGAAACTCACTGCATGGTCTTATCAGGGCTCTGCATGTCTTAGCAAATCATTACCACTAGAAAGGCCAGGCACAAGGGCCACTGGTGCCTTTTAGGGCAGTTAATTTGTTATCACAAGTGATGTTAAGTACTGGCTTGCTGGCAGGTATGACTGAGGGAAAAGCTCATAGCTCATGGGACTGTGGAGTAGTTGTTCCCTAAGGAATGGCTAGAGAGACACTAGAGAGCTTGGTCTGTTGCACACTCTACGCAATATATTTCTGCATCCTGGTTCAGCAAATGAGAGCTGCAGGGATGCTCTGGCTCAAGTCCCAAGAGCATCTGCAGCTCTGCCTACCCCTGAGCACTCTGTTTGGGAGGGGAGAGCTCACCAACACTTTCCCCTTGTTTCCTTCTTCTAAGGAATCAGGAGTCACCCAAAGCAAACTTGGGCATTTCAGGCAGGGCTGGGATGGAAAGATGGAAAAGAAGTGGGAAAGGCAGTGGAATATCTCCCTTGGAGGCATCTGTCCCATCCCGTTCCATGAGGGATGGTCATGAGAGGCAAAGGCAGGTGAAGACATGCACACAGCACACGTGCTTTCTGTTACCCTGATTGTTTTCCACCCTGTGAATAGGGAAAATGAAGAGCTTGAAGATCTTATACCTGCTCTATGCAGGTGCATGGAGCTCTTGGGTCTGTGCTCAGCTTCTCCAAAGATTTCTAAGCTTCAGATTAACTCTCCTAATCTTGGACATGTAAGAACAAACTCTGGAGATGGTGGCATGAGTCTGGGCTTTGTTTAACCAAGCCACAGAAAGGCAGAAGAGTCCTTAGCCTCTTGCTGCAGAGGTGGGATAGCACCTCACCCCTCTGCATCCCGTATCTGTGGCCCCAGCTGGTTGCTTTAGATGGCAGACCTAGGATTTAACCATGATCTCTTGGGCCCCAAAGCAGGATCTTCATCTCATCTTCAGGATGAGATGTGCTTCAGCGCATCTTCAGGATGAGATGTGCTCTCTGACACACATGCATCTATTCCTCACTTTCCTGTGTCTATATGATAACATTTCCTCCAACAGAGGTATCATAAAGTTTAATTAGCTGCAGGCAAAACCCTTTGAGATCCTGTGATGAGATACGCTATAGAAGCACAAAGTATTAATTTAACATTATTAACATCATTGCTTAGTGGATGGTGAACAGAGGGTTAGTGTTAGAGGTATTTATTCTTCATGGGAGATGAAGAGGAAATAACACCCCTCATGGTTCAGCGGTAGGACCAGCTTCTTACTGTTTGCACTAATGGCTTGGACAGAAGCAGGACACTTGCAATTGTTAAAGACACAGCTGATAATAAAATAGCAGGTGTTATTAAGACATGCAGAGAAGTGCCATGTCTACACCATAATCTTATGCAAATAGCTCAGGAGTGGAATATGCTCTTTTGGGTGTCTTAAGCGTAATGGGATGCCACTGGGTGGGAATTCCACATGCATAACATAAATAGGATTGAATTAAGTTGTGTGGCAGTGGAAAGTGAGCTCGGTGTATTGATAGAACCAGCATAGAAACCCAGAATCACAGAAAGGTTTGGGTTGGAAAGGACCTCAAGATCATCCAGTTCCAAACCCCTGCCATGGGCAGGGACACCTCACACTAGAAAACATCACCCAAGGCTCTATGCAACCTGGCCCTGAACACTGCCAGGGATGGAGTATTTACTGCTTCTCTGGGTACCCTGTGCCTCACCACCCTCATAGTAAAGAATTTCTTCCTCATATCGAAACTAAATCTCCCCTGTTTCAGTTTGAACCCATCACCCCTTGTCCTATCACTGCAGTCCCTGATGAAGAGTCCCTCTCCAGCATCCCTATAGCCCCCTTCAGATACTGAAAGCTGCTCTGAGGTCTCCACACAACTTTCTTATCTTCGTGGCATCCTCTGGACTTGCTCCAACAACTCCATGTCCTTCTTATGTTGAGGACACCAGAGCTGCACACAGTGCTGTGAGTGAAGTCTCCCGAGAGCAGACCGTGTTTGAGCTACTGATATTTTATTAAAGCAACAGAGTTATTGGCAGTACAAGGTCTTTTTTCTGCATTAGCTGTAGTACATGCACCAGATGAGAGTGTAGTGGAGTCACAGCAAGCTCCAGAACCCCTGGTACACGCTCTCAGCAGAGACACCAGAAGTGATTAGTTGGGAGCGGGATATTTCATTATCCCTTTCACAGCCCAGCTGCAGGGTGCAGGCAGCTGCCTTCCAGGTGACCACTTCTCTAAGGCAGGAGCCTGTGTCTGGAAGTACTTAGCTATTAAAAGTCACATTTGCCTTTATGTACAATTTGCTGATCTTATTGTTTCGGGGCTGCAATGTCCCCTCTGGGCAGCTGCCTTCATAGTGCTTTGGCATGTTCCTGCCTCTCAGTCAACACCAGTCAGGGATCTGAGACACTGATGCTGGAGGGCAACACTCTGCACATGCTGAAACAATTTTCTCTGTTGTTTCACCCCATTCCTGGGGGAGGGTGGAATATTTCATCAGTGCAGAGGAAGAGTGAAAGGAGAAGGTTATTTTTCTGCTCCCCTGAGTTGCTGAGCAGACACCTGGGAGACCATAATGTGTAAACCCATAGGATGCTCCACACGCAATGGTCAGGGAAGAGGAGATGGGGGAAACCATGGGCAAAATGCTCTGAAGAAGAGCCACCATCAGGTCCTTTCTGCACAGCCAAACCTGCTAAACCCACTGGCAAGAAGCTCTGTCCCTTTAGTCTTGATTTATGCAGCAGCTGTGATCAGTTACCTGGGACGAATGATGTTGCTGGCTCAAGGAAGGGGTCAGTGATGCTGACTCGAGATCCTGAACCCTGCCTGTGACTCAGAGCCCAACTTGGTTTGGTTCAGCCTGGTAGAACTCCCCCATCATCAGACTCAAGCACAAACCACAGTTGTGATTTCAGATCCCTCCCTTTGTTTTAAGTTGATAAATTGCACTGAAAAAGTCAGTCAATCAAAGTCGAAAGTTAGGAAGTGGCAGAATTGGGATCACCCAAGGAAAAAAAGAATAATAATGTGTGAAGCTGTAATTAAAGTCTGGCTTGAATGTGTCAGTGCAGGAAGAAGGTTTAGGAGTGCAGAAGCTCCTTTCTGTCTGGCAGTACCTAATTCTTGAGAGCCTGAGACTGCAACTTTAACATTATATTAAAACCACCCTTAGTTTGGTTTGCTTTTGCATCATTTCATAATTTGGATGGCAACAAACCTTACAGCAGATACCAAGACACATCAGCCTAATACAGAGTGAGGTTTTGGCCTGAAAAGTAACGTGTCTTCAGTGTGTATGACTAGTAAACAGCAAGATAAGATGCTGATAATTATACTCTTGCTCAGTGGTGGGGCTGGGAATACAAACCACATTCCTGAATGCTTAACCTACCCCCATGTGTTGCCCTCCTGTGCTGGATGTGTTTGGAACCTAACATGTTATTGTACTTGAACAGAGCATGGGCATGTGCACATTTAATTTTAGCAAATCTAGATATTTGTGTCATTTTGCAGATGGAGGAAATAAATGGGAGATCTTGAGGAATTTGGATGCTTGTGTTATGACACTGAGCCCAAAAGGGTTTCCTTCCCAGCTCTTCTGAGGAGAGTTCTCACACCCTGCAGAGCTGTGATGGGACCACTGTGTCCATTTGTTCTACAGAAGCGCTTACAGAAATCTCAGCTCACCATTTTGCTGTGGCTTTCATTCCGCGACATGGGACTCCGTTTTGGGATGAGTTCATCAGCGATCCATGCAACCCTTTGGAGACTGCACATTTAAAATTCCTGATCCAGCTTGCAGCAGAGCTAAAGGAGACTTAATGGGATGAAGGTTCCCAGGGAACCGAGAGAGCTGCAGTGCTGCTCACGCTCTCTCAAATCTGCAAAGCAAACTGAGAGCTTGCTGAGAATGGCAGAGATCTGCCTTTTATGAGTCCTGCCACTTGATATACGAATCTTCCCTCTAGCAGAAAGATGGAGCAATTTGAGTTTGAGGTTGTGTTTCCAGTGTTAGACACTAGAGAGAAGCCAAGCTTCAAAGTTAGAGGTCAGCCCCCAAGTTTGCAGCATACAGGATCACATTGGGCTAATTCCTCATCTGTTGCAATCATAGAATCATAATGGTTTGGTTTGGAAAGGATCTTAAAGCTCATCCAGTTCCAACCCCTTGCCATGACCAGGGACAGCTTCCACATTGATCCCTATCTACAAATTCCCATGCACGTAAGCGCAAGCTCTGCTCCAGAGAGCAAGGACATTGAGGGGTGATCTTGGAGTTAACCCTCCAGCAGCCCCCATGTGTTCTCACAGCTAAGACTCAGAAGCCTGGGAGTGGGTGAATAATTTAGCATCCACACTTAGTCTTTATGGCTGATTTTAATGGGGGGTATTAGCACTGCTAATAACAAAATCCATTGAAGACACCCTGTGCAAGTCCATAACATTAGCTTAATGGCAAAAAGGCAATTGGCATGCAGTTGGAGCTGTCCTTTTATATTAACCCTGTGGATTTCTAAGGCACCTTCCTTGAAGCAATGGCCTTGGTATTGCATGTGGAGTAAAATACAGATGTGTTTTATGCTAAGCAAATGCAAATCTGGATTGAAACAGGGTGCACAGCTACCAGTTCACACTGAACCAAAAAGACGAGAGACAGCCACAATGCTGAAAGTACTGACAACAATTAGTACAAGGTGTAAGCTTCATGGGCTTGTGCACCCAGGTGCTATGCGCCCACAACTTTTACTGTCACTAACTGGGAACACCAGATTATTTAAGATCCTGTCCTGGGCACTTTCAAACCAGACGCCAAACCCCCCTTAATCTGCCATGGACGGTACTTAGAAGTGCTGAGCAAAGGATTGGAGGGATGCCCCTTCCCAGCAGAGAGGTACCAGCAGCCCAGGATTACAACAGATTGCCACTCATCAGCAGGGCCAAAGAGCATGGGCTGTGCACATCTACTTTAAAAGGACATCTGCCTAAGATGTCCCACTGCCCCTGGACAGGACAGGGCTCCGGGTTTGCTTAAGGGCAGGTTAGACTGTACTTGCTATATTCATGGAAAGACAGAGCATCTCTATAGCTGTGCATTCCACTTAAGGGATGGGGCTTTCACCCATTATCTTTCCTCCTTTCATGATATTCTTTCAGCTCTCCATCCCGCTGAGCGATCACACAGCTGATAGAACTGGAGTTCGAGCTCTCCAGGGTGTCAGTGTGGCTTTCCAGCTAGTGAGAAGCTTACAGAGTTGGCTTTCCATACTCTTCCCATTCCAAGAGTATTTTCCATACTTTTCCATACATGCCCCATGGTTGTTCCCAGCCTGCTCTGTGTTAACTGTCCCTCTCTGTTCCCTCTTGCTCAGGTGCACAAGGAAGGAGCGGTGTGAGCGCTCCAGCGAGCCTCGGAGATTCGCCTCGGATACGAAGCAGTGTGTCCGGCTCACCGTACATCCCAACAACATCTCCGTCTCCCAGTACAACGTATTGGTGAGGAACATTAATCCTTGCACACACCCCCAGGTTTAATCTGCCCATGCACAAACCCAGGTATGTGCCACCTAGATCCAGCATGAGTGGGAAGGACTAGCAGCTTGATGCAAGAGGTTCTCCAGAGTTCATTAACCTCCTCATCAACTGTTACAAAGGAAGATTTGCCACAGGAGGACATTTTGGCCTTGGTCATCTCCTCTCTAGAAGTGTGGAAAAAGGCTTCCCTGTTAACTATGGATGAGGGCAGGTCTGAAGAAACTGTGCCCCACAAGTGTTGTATGCACCCAATGTAGTTGTTTCCTTCCCTGGGAGAGGGATTTGCTTGTGGCTGGGCGTGGACTTTAGGCAAGGAACATTATTATAGTTAAAAATTACCTTCTACAAGTGAGGGATTCCATGGTTATTTCAGTAAGCTCCAAGTTCGCATCATCTTGGGAGGAAATGCCTTCTTCTTAAAGCACCGAGAATTCCATCCTGCTCCAGTTCTAGCATGAAGAATGCAGAGCAGACAGGTACAATGCTACATAGAGGAACCTGATGCTGCCAAGGTTCTTGCTATCTATCTCTTGTGGTCTCCCTCAGCACAAGGTTTAACCTTTATGGTCTCAAGCTACTCAAATTAGCATCCAGCAGAGCCATACAGTCAGTGCTGGCAGATCTTCTTCTGGGCTTTAGATGAGAAATCTCTGTTGAAGATGTAGCCAGCTTGTGGTTTCTCTCCTCACTCATGACAGCAGCACCTTATGTGGTGAAATTCCAACACAGCTGAGAAGGTGGCAAAGATCCATTTCATTCAGGCTAACAGGGCTCCGTGTTCTTGGCCATATTAATTTGGGCTGGAGTTACATTGATAACTCAGGCCCCAAAAGCTCTGTCTCTGTCCAAGTTTTTCACTAACCCCATACCTTGACAGCTATCCATGGAATTGCTCAAGGTGCAGTTGCCAGACTTGTTCCAGGTGACAGGTTTTGGAATGGTAGGGTCTCTCCGGTGATAATTAAATGAGCCATTCAAAGCTTGCATGTCCAATCACTGCTGCTTTGTTTCAGCCTCCTAACTTTGCTGTGACTTTACTTTCCTCGGCTTCAAATAAAATTGATCTGAGACATCTTAAGTTCTTTGTTCTTCTGGGAGTTCAAGGCTCCTTTTTCTTATTCTCTCAGTAGTCGTTGAATTCTTTCATGTTGGAATAAATTCTCGGGGACTTGCTGGCTGAGGATGATTGGAAATGATAACAGCATAAAAGACCTTTACCTCTAGGTTACTCCCAGGGCAAGTCAGTCTGGAGCTGCTGGGATCAGAAGATGCCATCATCTGACTGCTGCCCAATAATCTACATGAATATTCCAATGGGAGTCTCAGCCCAGTCCAAGATTGATGACCAATCTTATCCACATCTATAAATAGTCTCTTGGCAAATCTCTTTATCAGGGATTGTATTGGTAGGACAAGGGCTGATGGGTTCAAACTGAAACAGGGGAAGTTCAGGTTGGATATAAGGAAGAAGTTCTTCCCTGTGAGGGTGCTGAGGCGCTGGCACAGGGTGCCCAGAGAAGTGGTAAATGCTCCATCCCTGGCAGTGTTCAAGGCCAGGTTGGATGGGGCTTGGAGCAACTTGCTCTAGTGGAAGGTGTCCCTGCCCATGGCAGGGGGTTGGAAATGGATGACCTTAAGGTCCTTTCAAACCCAAACCATTCTGTGATTCTATGAAACCAGGAGGGGAGCATCAACAAACAAATGACTGGTGTTTTCCTCACTGAATCTCACTTGGTTTCTAGTAAAGGATCAATGAACTGAGTTCTTGCTTATAGATATAGAGAAGGTACCTGTGCAGCCAGCCAACCTTTTAAATTTGGGGCACTGACAGGGACTTGGAGAATTGTTTCTGAGGCTGTTTCAGCCCAGAGCTGCTGCTCTGGGATCTCTGAGATATGATTTAAGGGGGGGATGCTCCATTCTTCCCTCATTGCAGCAGCTGCAGAGCAGGCTCGCACGATGTAGGGTTTCTTGTCTGTTCAGAGTGCGCACTGGCTCATGATAATTGTGTCCAAGCACTACTGGTACATCCATTGGTGTCATCTTTTGCATGGCACAGCATCATTCTTCATCATGTGAAGCAGAACAGTCTTCCTTTCTCCATTGCTAGCAGGATATTAATGAGCAGGGAGAATGGATTTATCTGAGTGTTAAATCCATTCAAATAAACAAAGCTTTTTCCTACTCCTCATCCAAGACAAAATTCCCACCTTTCCCATTGTCATTCCCATTGCCCAGAAGTGAACATACTCTCACAAAGGCTTTATGTCAGCCAGGACTGAGGCCTGTCTGCTCAGCCTTTCCTCCAAAGGTACCTAGTGTGAAGGAGTTCCAACTTTCTCTAAGTGAGGCAAACAGTGAGGGAGCAGTGAGCATTAGGTGATGTTATTATCCTCTCTTGCTTTGTCACCTGGACTGACATCCTCTGTTCTTTGTGCTGTTAGAAACAACACTTCAGCATGCATTTGTGTCCTCTCTCTGTGGCTTCCACCTCAGCTGGGGCCTCAGCTATCTCATGGAGGAGGCAAGTGTGGAGAGCACCTGCATTTGTGCCCATGTCAAGTTTGGTCACAACACCACTGAATCTATACTAACTCCTAAGTCTTCAGCAGGTTCTAGAAGTACCCTGGGATGCCTCTTTGTGTTCAGACAGGATGTTGGTTTGGGCAGCGCTCTCAGTGATGGAGAGCCATGGTGCAGAACATGGGAAGTTAATAACGTGAGGGTCCTTCTCCCTGGTAGAAACCAGCCATGAGATTCCCTTTTCACGAGCAATGACATAGCAATGCCTGTGGGTGC
Source organism: Psilopsiagon aymara (assembly GCA_024733675.1). NCBI lineage: Eukaryota > Metazoa > Chordata > Aves > Psittaciformes > Psittacidae > Psilopsiagon > Psilopsiagon aymara. The sequence continues at coordinate 17,964 of JANRGW010030851.1, read as the reverse complement.
TGTGAACTACCAAACCATGGGCAATTCCTCCTTCACAGCTTTTATTATATATGGAGCCCCATTATAGCATGTCCCCAGAGCCAACCGCTTCTTTGGTGGGATGGGCAGGAGAAGTTTTGCTGTGCCTCTAGAGACAGCGGGGTGTTTTTTGTGGTGGACTGAAGGCTGTAACTAGACTCTCCTTACACAGGAACTTGGTGACAGAGCGCTCCCCCATCTGCTGATGCTAGGAGAGCAGGCCGTAGAGAGTTAGACTGGAGCGCTACAGTTTCTCTGTAGTCTGCAGAGTGCCTCTTGTGAGTAGTAGTCACCTTCCTCAGAAACCGCGTGTCTTGGGGGCCACCAAAGCCCTGGTCTTCACGGCTGCCTCCAAAGACTCCCTGCCTAACCTTACACTTGCATGACAGACAGTGAGCACTCCCTCCCCTCCACTGACCCAGACAGCACTGGGATGCAGTGCCGTTGTCCCTGCATAGCCACGTATCACTTGTGTTGGCATCAGCATCTCATCCCCTTCCCCTACCGCACACACATCCCTCTCCTGAATCGCTGCTTTCTGTTGAAGGAGGATGCTCTCTCTAGCAAGAGGCTCTTTGTCCAACCTCTCCAGTGTAATTCTCTCCTGCTGACCCAGTTCTGTAGTTTGGCTTAGTATTCTCTCTCTTTTTTCTTCTATGTCTTCTTCCCTCCTTTCATCTTTGCTTGCAGCTGGTTTTGGAGACCTACAATGTGCCCGAGCTGTCAGCAGGAGTCAATTGCACCTTCGAAGACCTTTCGGAGATGGATGGCTTGGTGGTGGGCAGTCAGATCCAGTGCATCTCACCAGCTGCCAAAGAGGTGCCCCAGATCATCACAGAGAATGGTGGGTATCCCACAGCTCCCTTATCTGCAACATTTCTTCCGCCCCATCCTCCTATATCTCCATCTGCTTTGTCCCAAAGCAGAGTTTGGCTCATGGGAGCCTAAGGTTTGCAAAGCACAGGGAGTAGGTAGGATGCTGTGCTGGTCGAGCTGCACAGCAGCACATTGCTCTGTCTGAACGTGTGTTTATGTGTGCGCACATGTACAAGCACTGAGCTGCGATACCAATACCTGCTTTAAGGTGCTGATATGTGCGATGCTATACGTTTTCAGACTGCCACCGAGTGGCAGTTGCATATATCTAACAAAGACAAGAGATGGATGTGGGATATTCACTCACCTTTTGACCAAGCTGCTGTTAAACAACCCAGGGAGTGAGGATTAAGAACATTTAACCCATCCCATCCCATGCAGCAGCCAGAAAGTCCTGCAGACCTCAATGATCCTGTTTGTAATTTCATCCTGCTCCTCCCACATTTAAATCTGGAATCTCAGCTCTTTGTCTCTGCTCCCTTTAGCCATTCAAGGTTTGCTACTGGCTCCAAAGTGGTCCAGCATAGAAAAATACCTTGTTTCCAAGTTCGATCTGTGTCCATCCCCTTCCAGCTTCCTGCTCGTTTTTTGTTCCCCTTTTGTAAGTAATTTTCTAGGTGCCTTCATAAGCACCTCTGTCTCTTTGATACAAACCGTGACCCTATTGATCACCCCAAGAGATGCAGAGAGGATGCTGCCATTTTTGTCCTTGTGAATATTTACTGTAAGGTTTCTCCCTGAGCATCCTCAGGCCACATAACTGAAATGACATGAACTGTCACCATCATCTCTGCTCTCCCCAAGCCTCACAGGCCTGTGTGTGCTCTCCATCACAGTCCCAAAACAAGCCCCCAGAGTGCTGTTACCATTTTCAGGTCCCACTGAGTTATCTGTCGTGTTTGCCTACTAAGATAGATGCCCTATGAAGATAGATGCCAGAAACTATTTCCTTGCTGTGGACATTTGTCCCAGGCCAGGCTATAATCAACCAGCAGACAGAAATAGCAGTAGAAGCTGGAGGCAGGACAAGAGAGAGAGATTTAAGTGTAATGTGGTTTTCAGAGCTGGGCACCTGAGGCTTGATCAACTTCAGCAGCTGGTGCTCTGCACCCCTATATAGACTGAGTCTCCACTCATGCTGCCAAGAGCTGGATTTGAACCAAAGAATGCACAGAAGTCTGGTTCCTGGGGCCACCCCATCCTCACACCCCATTTCCTGGGGGAATGATTGGACTTGATGATCTTACAGGTCTTTTCCAACCTACTTGATTGTATGATCCTAAAATATATGCAAGATGCTGGCAAAGTTGTTAAACCCAACGTGGTTAACAGAGCCGTCAACGCTGGTGGCAGCAGATGGGCAACAGTCAAGCACTGGCAGCAAAATGTAGTTAGTGAAGTGTGTTGTCTGTGTGTGTGTCTATAGGTGAGTGTGCACATGGACCCACACTGCCATGAATTGTCAAGTTTGCTTTGGCCTGATTGATGAATGGATCTTTCAGGGGAGGAGGAAAAAGAAGAGGGGAAAGGATCAGTGAGGTTGAAATCTTGATTTAAACGTGAGTCCCTGCCCCACCAAATTGCTGCAATTAATGCACCCCCTCATTACTCACAGCTGAAGGACTCTGAATAGTGCTTTTGGCACTGTGGGGAGAGGTAACATTGGCTGGGAGTAGTGGGAAAGTGAATGAGGAGATGGTGTGTAGGAGTTGAAAAAAGGCTTTGCTGATGATGAGTCTGCTATGGAAATGAATGGGTCCTTCTGGAGGTGCAATGGCTTGTGCTGTCTCTCACACGGAGGTGGGTTCTTTGTAGCCAAAGGTTGTGGTGAATGGACATTGGGGTGAATGGGGAGAGTGAAGCTGAAAGAGCTATTCACATGGGAATCTCCCACTTCATCAGCATTTCCCAGGCTGCAGAAAGGGAGCCTCTACCCTGTCCTCTATGTTATGGTATGTCTTCTGTGCTCGTTCCTCCATCCTGCCTTCTCAAGGTATAACCTCTCTCTGTGGACAGGATCTGGAGGTGGTCTCTTACAGGTTGTCCTAAATATTGAGCCCCATTCAGAGATGCTGAATAATAAGGATGAGGAGAAAGTAGCTCTTTCTTTATCCCTTTAGGGAAGCAGGTATATAAGTGTACTCAGAGACCACCAATGTCTGGAGCCAGCAGTCAGCTCTTCCATAGGCCCCTTCCTGCTGGAGACATGAAATGAACCAGCAGCAAGGAGAAACCTAAGGGTCTACTAATTCCAGACATATGCATTCTTCTTTGAGCTTAGCTTTCCTGCTTGATGACTTCAGCCGCCACACTTTTGGAATTAGTGATGTATGGTCTAGACCTGTTGTCGTCATCCAGCCCAGATTCTGCTCCAGGAATGGTAATTTCCAGTGGTGAAGACATATTCCATCACTCCAGTGCCGTAAGAGGGGGTGGATGACTGGGGTCTAGAGGGATTTTACTGCACTTTCTACATCTGCTGAGGTTAGACTAGCGAAAGTGCTGTGAGACAGCTCCAGCTTCAGTCTGGTGGCATGGCCAATAGGGCTTGATTAGGCTAACAAAGCTATCATACACTGATGTGCCTGTTTTTTCCGCAGGAGACCATCACATTGTCCAGCTCCAGCTCAAGTCCAAGGAAACGGGCATGACCTTTGCCAGCACCAGCTTCGTCTTCTACAACTGCAGCGTTCACAACTCGTATGTGCATTTCTGTTGATATCTGCTCACCATTCCACCCCTGGATCTGCCCCAGAGCCCACTGCTGACCCACATGTCCCTCAGTTAGGTGTGGACCAGGAGCTAAGGCCAATTGTGTGACATTCAGCATGGTGGTGTCCCTCATAAGAAGATGAAGTGTAATACAGTGACCATTTGTTCTGCTGACGAGCCTCTTTCGAGGAGTGATGGATCCTCTTGTGGCACTTGTGATGCTGAGAAGCGCCACATTAATGGGAGCTCACAGCAGAACTGAGTCAAAAGCAAGCCATGACCTCAGCAAATAGCCCCTCATCTTCCTATCAAGCAGTTTTCTGTGAATGGCTGGGCCCTGCCTGTACATCTGCACCTCCAACCCTCATCCATACTGTCAGTCCCACCAGTAGGACCCTATTCCATGTGTTTAACACAGGCTTGGACCCTCAGATCTGTCAAGACAGGATCTTCTAGTTCCTGTATGATGTGAACTGAGCAGGGAACACCCAGCTGATTCCCTCAAGACCACCTTTCCCATCCTTTGAGCTCTTTTCCTGCACCCCATCATTATGGGGTTGAGCTGGTACTTAGGACTGCTCTGGAGCTGCCCCACCAGAGCATATCTGCAGCTTTCCTGCTAAAGATGCTCTTGCAGCAGGTTGCTCCATCCCTGAGCAAGGCTGAGCAGCTCTGTCCCCACCACTGAGTCATCAGAAGTGCCAAAAGCAGGTAATTACTGCGGCTCAGCAATCCACAAGGAAAGGCAAATCCTATTTCCATGTTCCTGCTGCTTTGACAAACAGTGTCAGAAAGCAAGTGTTGAGGGGGGAGAGCAGGAGAGATGGTGGTGTTAAATATTTATGGCATGTTTTGGTTCCTTACTTGACAAACTATAATACACTATCCATTTTTAATTTGATGGATCAGAGCAAGCACTTGTTACCAATTTGAAGCTGCACCAGAGCTGCAATTGGATTGGAGTGGAGCAAGATTTCACAGAGACTGGAACTGTGGCTGTCTGTTGGGATCAGCCAAGCTCTACTTGGCAGTCTTTTCACTCCTGCCTATTAAAAACCCAGTGGCACATAGAGGCCGGGAATATTCTCCCCCTACCAAGTTCCCTCCAGGTAGTTCAGAGCCTGTAGCTACATGAATATCTTCAACAGTGTGAGTGACCAGGAGCTGCGAGCATCATCTTGTGCAGAGAGGTTGTTATGGCTCAGCTTGGTTGCTGGTGAGCAGATGTCATATTCAATTTAAAACCAAAAAGAGAAGTGTGATGTAGTATAAGTCAGTGCTGTAACACAGCCAGGAGAGGTGTTTGCAGCTCCTACTCTACAGGGTCTATGGGGCTTAGGAGAGCAAACCCCGTAAGATGGAGGGAATGGCTCTTTCCTACACCTTGAGTAGCTAACATCCTACATATGCCCTCTGCTCCCCAGGCTGCTACTACAATAGTCTTTCCTTCTCTGCTGAGATAAGGATAAGAAGAATGCAGTTGATACACGCCAGGGGAAGAGAAGCTGTGTGGAGACCTCAGAGCAGCTTCCAGTACCTGAAGGGGGCTACAAGGATGCTGGAGAGAGGCTCTTCATCAGGAACTATAGTGATAGGACAGGGGGTGATGGGTTCAAACTGAAACAGGGGAGATTTAGTTTCGATACGAGGAAGAAATTCATTCCCTGTGAGGGTGCTGAGGCGCTGGCACAGGGTGCCCAGAGAAGCTGTGGCTGCCCCATCCCTGGCAGTGTTCAAGGCCAGGTTGGATGGGGATTGGAGCAAACTGCTCCAGTGTGAGGTGTCCCTGCCCATGGCAGGGGTTTGGAACTGGGTGATTTCGAGGTCTCTTCCGATCCAAACCATTCTATGATTTGCAGGAATCCCATTGCTCTGAGCATACCTCACACTAATAAGCCAGTGGGACACAGGGAGAGAAACTTCCCTCTTGCATCCTTAACTCTCCCTTGGCCACCTTTTTGTTCCCAGCTCCCTGGGCATTTGGTGCAACTCAGTGTGGAGGCTACAGGACTGGAAAGGTTTCCATGCATCCTCTAATCTTGTATCTTTTGTTACTCTCAGGATTTTGCTATGGGCGAAAAAGAGAATGCCTCTCATGTATGAAGCTGAGAAGTTGTTAATGGTCTGAATAAGATTTGTTACAAGGCAGCCAAAATATAATAGATATCTATTATTACTCTAGTTACAATGATGTGAATGCAATCTAAATTATCTAATTACTATGAGACACTTGTGATCACAGTGACAACCAGTTGGGGCCATATCAAGTCCACCACCACTCTGCAACCTGTTGATGCTGGGCCAGTTCAAAGCCTGTGGCCTTCAGTTAGTGATGGCAAAAGCAATGTTGACCAGGCTGTATTACCCTTAGAGACACATTAGCAGCCTCCAGGTCTGTCCTGTTGGTTGATGGGACCTGGCTGGCCAAGTGACTGCTCTTTCTCTCTATTTGCAGGTGCCTGTCATGTGTGGAGAGCCCTTATCGGTGTCACTGGTGCAAGTACCGCCACGTCTGCACTCATGACCCCAGCTCCTGCTCCTTCCAGGAGGGACGAGTGAAGCTGCCTGAGGTAGGCAGGGGCATAGGATATGTGACACATATGTTGGCCTTGGTCAGACCAACAGACCAGCAAGCCTTCTCCATCCACTTCTTCCTCCTGTTCTGCTCATCTTCCAGGTGATCCTCACCTTTCCCTCTGCAGATCTGTCTACTCTGCTCTTCTCTACCAGACCCCAAAAGAGCTGCCCTCTCCCTCCTGTACAATACAGGGAATGTGTTATTTTGGGGTTTCGTTGCAAGCTCCTGGGACTGGGAGGGTTGGGAAAGACTGGGCATGCATCTCCTCTTCCCTGTGAGGGTGCTGAGGCGCTGGCACAGGGTGCCCAGAGAAGCTGTGGCTGCCCCATCCCTGGCAGTGTTCAAGGCCAGGTTGGATGGGGCTTGGAGCAACGTACTCCAGTGGAAGGTGTCCCTGTTTGTGGTAGGGATCGGAACTGGATGAGCTTTAAGGTCCCTTCCAACACAAACCAGTCTGGGATTCCATGATTCTAAGCAGATTCCCTAAGCTGCTGAGAATGGATTTAGGGGGAGAATTTAGCGCTCTATCTACAGTGTTAGTGGATTTCAGCCATGCTTTGTGGGTAAGGTACCTAATGGCCACTGCATCAAACTGCCTCCAGATGAGGCTAGGGAAGGAAGCCTCATTGCCAGTCACTGAGCTGAACTTAAGCCTTAGGGCTTAATACAGAGCTGGCTGCTACATTGCAAATGCTGTCTGGCTCATATTGTAACTAATGAGCACTTGCAGACAAGTGGAGCTTGGGAGAATACAAATAGGAAGCCACTTAATTACTTCCTGGTCAGGAACGGTCTGAAAGCATCCTGTCCTGTCCGGTAAATGACCTGAGATGGCTCGTTGTTTGCCTGGCCCAAGGGACCAGTAGCCATTAAGAGATGTGATACTTGCTGAACCTCTAGGGACAGGCTGCTGAAGACTCAACATGGGTTGCATTCAGCAGATGAAATCCCTACTGCTCCTCATGCTGCCTGTTGGATTTGGCGTCTCTGGTCCCTCACCCCCAGCCCATGCCCAGAAGCCAGTTTGCTGGACCGAATGACACATGTAGCGTCTTCACACCCCCATGGCATCCCCCATTCCCTCCCACCCCTTATGTTCTGGCTGAGATGCCACATACGTGCTGGTTGAAGTGACCTGGAGCAGACATCCTGAGCTGCTGTGGCATTGGAACAGGCCATAAATATGCATGAGCAGGGAAGTTGCCAGTTCTTCATTTGCCAGGATTCAAAATATGCTGTAAAACTGCTTGAAATGCTGCTTGGGAGCTACAGGACTTCACATCCTCTTCTCAGTGGTGAAGGAAGGCAGCTGAAGGTTCAGCCTTCCTGGCCCTATTCCCTCGCATGGACCCTTGGCCAGTCCTGTTAGCCACAGCTTTCAGCGCCTTTGACTTCAGGGGCTAGAAGGACCTCAACCTCTTGCTCAGGTGGCAATGCCTGGATTACTTTGTCTCAGTTTCCTGCTATGCAATGCCACCACCATTTAGGTCCTATGGTGTGTCTCATGTACCAAGCTTGGGACATGCCTTCCCAGTTCCTTGTCTCCTGCATGAAGTGAAATGCCTACTACAGATTTCAGTGCATCTCTGCACCCCTATCACGTCCCTGGTGTTTCTGACACTCGTTCCCATTATAAAGAAGCTTGTGAGAAGCTCTGCATCATCCCAATTCTTTAGGGAAGATATTGGGGTGACACAGTCCTTGGTCTTTATCCCCTATGCAGAACTGGGAAGGAGACAGTGGACTCAGTCCTCTGCAAATCAGCCTAATTTAATACGTTTTCCAGTGCTGCTTTATTGCCTCTCACTAGTTCTGTTCCTGAAGGGTATCCTCTTCAGGCTAGGAGACAGTTACAGTCTGGGGGGCTTTGTCTGTGAGTGTAGACTGTTCTTTCTCTCTTCTATTCCCCTTAACAGGTAGTTTCCTGCTGAGCTTTACATACCCCCTCTCTGATCTTACAAAGTGATTTGCATGGCAGCAGGGAGAGGCACAGATCTGACCTTAGAAGAAGACGCAGCGATAGCATCGTAAGATGCATGTATGTCACATTGGCCATTGCTAAATAGAGTTGCAGCAATGAGGTTAGAGACACCTCCTTGGCTTCTGCAGCAAAACCATCTCTGACCACAAACCACTTTCCCTTAGGAGACAACATTTGGCAGCCAGCTGCTTGGCTCAGGAGCTGGCTTGGCTGTGTGCTGTGCAGAAGAAACGTTTCTCAGCACTGGAATGACAGAATATATCTGCAAGAATGGCCTTGCAGGACCCCAGACTTTCACAGATTGCTTTCTGCCTGGCAATGCGGTGAATGCCCTGTAGCTTCAGGGCCCTTCCCATTGCTGTCTGTGTATTCATGGCCCCCAAGAATGCTGGGGAAGGATGGGATTACATGTGCGTTCTGACAAACACGGATCTCCACTCGGTTCCCATTGATATAATATGACTCACAAGACTGACTGAACTGAGGTCCGTTTCCAGACTTCCCAATGGCATCTCCAGTAGTGCTGAAAATGTACCATCTCAGTGAGTAGGCCTATTTTTACTGGCCTTTCATCTCCATCTGCAATGCTTCTTTCAATACTTTCTGTACAAGCACTTGGACCTGCGGAGGATGAGGAGGGGGAAGTGTTTGGTACCATCCAGGCATAAGTACCTGCTAAATAAGTAAGTTTTGAGGCGGTACTGATAGGAAACTGTACTACCAGTGTGGGATGGTTGGATGATTCCATTTGCAGTCCATCCATAAATCTGCTGAGCAGCTTAGCATAGCCAGCTTCTAGGATCATATGGTCTGACTGCACCAAGAGATTCCTTGCCAGGCATAGAAATATTGGTGTTACTCTGTCAGATGGACCAGTGCCAGAAGCTCCTTCCCTCTGTAACCACCACTGCCAGCATGCCAAGCCTGCTCCCTTCCTCCTCACTATGGCCTTCACCTTCTCTTGTTGATACATCCACCTCCAGGTGATTTTTCTTCCTCTCTTTGCCTGTACAGCAACTTGCCATCATGTGGGAACAGACTTCCTACTCTCCAGATGGCCTGGGCTGCAAATGGACCAATTGGGATGGTACGCATCACCCTACAAACAGCCCAAAGCACTTCTAAGGGAGGCTTGTGCCTTTGTATACTCCCAACTCCATCATTTCCTTAGCACAACCCACAAGTTTCTGGATTCCCATGGGCTCAGCCTGCTTTTCCTTCAGGTCATCTTCTTGTTCTCTGAGAGGATCTTGGGTTTTAAGTTCTTATTTTCTTTCCTTGTAGTCTGAGTTGCTGATAAATGCTGAGTGCAGGATGAATTTGAGACCGATCCTGTAGCACAGCAGAAAGGCTTTGGCCATGACCTACGCAGTCCAGAAGGCAAAATGATGTTTCTGTTGTACAGCCTCTGATCTGCTATCCAAAGGGGCCCTTTTGACTTGCATGGTAGATAGCTGTGATCAGCCAGCCCCAGGCTGGGACAGGGCAGATGTTCTACCACTGCCTAACAAAGCTAAACCAGAGGTGGAGAAAGGACAGAATAGGCACATCCATTGCTATCAACAAAGGAGCATGACTTTCCTACCTGTCACTTCTCAGGTGCTCAGTGAATCACCTTTGCCCAAAATAAAGCTGAATGAACTTATTTAGGAGCCTTGGGAAAGCCCATGTTTGCCCCTGGTGAAGAACTCCAGCGTAGTCATAAAGCAAGAGTATTTACGACTATGGTCCTGATCTCAATGAAATTGAGTTGACGATGTCTCTGGGTGATTTGTAGCAGGAATACTTCACCTTGGCATATAATTTCCCTTTACAGCAAGCTTTCAAAAGCCACATCCACTAGCTTGAAATACACTGGGTGACTCCTTGCTCTTATTATTGCTATCAAGGGCAGGAAGGGCAAGAATGAGGAAAAAAAGGGATATTTTAATACTGAAGTGGATTGTTATTGTTTTTCTTCCCCAAGAGAAGTGGTGGCAAAAGTTGGAAGAATTAGTTTCAAAGATAGAGGGGCGCAGGCCATGTTCCTGTTTATTTCTTGGCCATCCTGCCTCTGCTTTTGACATTTCTTGCTGACTGTATCTGAAGTTGTAGCGCAGTCTCAGGGTTGCACCACAAACCATTGCACTGCAGACTAATACAGTGTGAAATCAAGCATTACTCATCTGACACAATCACCAAGTAAGAGAGCTTGGTTATTTTCTCCTGTAAATGGGCAACACAGTCAAGAAGTGGATGGAAACTGAGTCACAGAGGAGTAAAGCAATTGATCCTAGTGGCTCTGGTGTGATAGGAGCTGTAGAAAGAGCATCTGTCTCTCCTGTTATCTATTACCTAATACATCTGATTGCATCGTTTGTCTTGTCTTTGAGCAGACAAACATCCAGCGGGGTAGTTTTCATGTCAGTGTTTTGCAGACATCTCTACAAGGATGGGTAAGCTTAGGTAGCCTACTTGAGGTGATGGGATAAAGGATTAAGTCTTCTTTTGTGCTATCTCCACTAAGATGAACACTTTCTTGTTCTGGGCCTTGCAATGATTTTAGTTTTGTGTGGAGAAAGAGAATGAGAGGAAAAAATGGCAAAAGCCAAACCCAAGCCTAGATTATATCTGTTATCCACTGGGTTTAAAAGATACACAGTCATTTAATTACCTTGAAGGACATTTTCATCTTTCCCTGCTCAGCCGATTTGTGTGTGTGTGTGTTTTACTTCCTCCCCCCAAACAAGGTTTTTATTAAAAGGATTTTCATCTGCTGCCTAAAAAAGAGAACAGAAGAAAAGATCTCGCACCCAAGCGTTTTATGTGGAGTTGTACGTGCTAATGACAGCAAAGCCCACATAAAAGAAACAACTGCTTCGAATATTATTTGTCAAAAGTGATAGTAAACAGTGTGAACATTGTGCTGGTGAGCAGCTGCTTGAAGGGAAGGAATGCTGCTTTGCCTAGTGTTTGCTCACGCTTCTTGCTGGATGAACCAGTGGCCTCTGCAGTGGAGTGCACTGATTTAGCTCTGACGTGATGCTTGTCCTTCTTGAGGATGGGTATTGGGGGTACAGGGAAGAAGGGAGGGGAAAAAGAAGCAGTGAGTGATAATGAAAGCTCAGCCTGAGCTGGTAGATATTTAAGAAGCAATGAACAACGTCCTTTATACCACTTTTTAAATTTTGGCTAGTCCTGGAGCAATCAGGCATTTGGACTAGGTGATCAGTGTTCCAGTATCTGGAGGGGCCTACAGGATGCTGGAGAGGGACTCTTCATCACAGACTGTAGCGATTGAACAAGGGGTGATGGGTTCAAACTGAAACAGGGGAAGTTCAGGTTAGAGATAAGGAAGAAGTTCTTTACAGCAAGGGTGACGAGGCACTGGCACAGGCTGCCCAAAGAAATTGTGAATGCTCCATCCCTGGCTGTGTTCAAGGCCAGGTTGGATGGGGCTTGAAGCAACCTGGTCTAGTGGAAATGTCCCTGCCCATGGCAGGGTGTTGGAACTAGAGGATTTGAAAGTCCTTTTCAGTCCAAACCATTTTATGATTCTATCATTTTAGGTCCCTTCCAACTGAAAACACTCCTATTCTATTCTAGTCTAGTCTAGTCTAGTCTAGTCCATTCCATTCCATTCTATTCTATTCCATTCTATTCCATTCCATTCCATTCTATTCCATCCCATCCCATCCCATCCCATCCCATCCTATCCTATCCTATCCTATTTTAGTCTAAAGCCTCGTCATGAATTTTGTCTGTAGTAAACTCAGCAGTGCCCTTCCCCACCCTGCCGATGCATCTCAGTCTGGCTCAGGGAGCGCTTTGCCACAGGATCTCAAAAAAGCAGACAGGTTTTTAGGGCCCCCAAGTGTCCTGCTTTGCTCTCTTTGCAAGGTTCAGAAGGAAGGTACTGTGCCCACCTACTCCTAAAATGTTGGTGGAAATGCCTGGGGGCCTGCACTGGGGTGGGAGTAGAGGATCTTCTGGGTCTTCAGGTGAGTGTGGTCCACTCTGTTCTCCCTTGCATCTGCAAACCTTCTGGTGATGCATCCTCAACTGTTGCTGTGGCAACTGCTTGGTTTTCCTCCCACTCTGGTTTCTATTCTCTTCTCACCTGGCCAGAGAGGAGACTGCTGGAAGCATAAGCACAGGGAGGAGAGAAAACCCATCTCTGCCTAAATGAATGTACTTTGTTTCTGAGGGACTCTAATGACTGTTGCAGCAAGGCCAGCATCAGAGTGCTGAATCCTTCCTTGTTTGTTGATTATCCACTCACTTATCCTGGCACCTGACTATCATTAAGTGGAGGGTGTGAGGTGTAGTTTCTATAGTAACTGCAGGCAACCTGCTGCCTTCAAGTGCTGGGAGCAGCAGGAGAGGAGGGGGATTCAGGAGCAGCTCTAAACAGGCAGCTGCTGCGGGCAGCAGCAGTCATCCCACGTAGATGGGATCTGGCATAGTGATGCATGCATTTCATGGCACCTGCTTTTAAACAGCATGGGGATTGGTGTTTATCACCTCTTTAGCTCTTAGAAATGCTCCCAAGTATGGGTGACAGAGTTCAGCCTAGTTGTCATCTTGTCCAGGGGAAAGCAGGAATAATCTGGGTCGAGGCTGCAGCTGATGGTTTGGATCCAGCCATGCCCTGAGCATTTGGCATTCCAGGCTGTGCCATTTCAGCCTTCATCAGCTATTATAGGATCATAGAATAGTTAGGATCGGGAAGAACTTTAACATCATTTAGTTCCAACCCCCCTGCCCATTCCCAGAAAGAGAGATGTGCGGTGTAGTGGGTACATCCTCTTCAGAGGGAGTGCTTCAAATGATAGTAAGAGGAATCTAAGCACGGAAATAGGATTCCAGGCAGACAGCTTTCCTCTTGTTCATGGAGTCCAGTTAGAAATCACTGCTACGAGGCAGTCTCAAGCAGTGCGTGAGGCTACAGGGTTTACCTCAGCAGATGGGAGTTTTATTCTTAGCTTGGACCTTCCTGTGCCCCTGTTTCTCTCACACAGGCATCTGATTTGGGTAAGCACTTTCTGCTAATAGGTGCTTGTACAGTCCTTAGTACCTGGAGCTGTGAACTCACAGTGAGGACTGCTCATGTCTTTGAGCATGTACAAGAAAACTGGATAATCCACTGGTTTTTGCAAGTCACGCTGACTGGCACTGAGGTGAAGACAGAGATGGAAATCCTGGTTGTGAAGTGGCTTCTTCGGCTGTTTTCTAGTACCTTTTGTCATCTCTGAGCCTTTATGCCCTGCAGTCATCCAGCTGGCAGGGGAAAAGGCTGGTGACTTGCTCAATATCTGCAGTAACTTCCAGCAGGGTTTGTGATTATTATGGTGGTGGATCTGCAGGCAATCTCTGCTGGGCAGCCCCATCATGTTTCTCCTTGCTGAGACCTACAACCAAATCCCAACTGGAACAGAGAAGTGATGGAAAAAGGCCTTCCTATGAGCACTTCATCCTACCTTAATACACATCTTGTGTTCTTAGAGCTTAGCCTCTTCAGCCACCATGTGAATGATGAATCAAGGACCTGTTCATATAATTCCTTGGAGCAACTCAGGGAGATTAGTTTGAGTGGAGATGTAAGAAGCATCTGACACTCAATACCATGTTACTCATAACAGTTGGGCTGCTCATTTTTGTAATGCAGGATTATTTATTCTACAGGAAGAGTGATCTCAGAATGCAGCAGGGTAATACTCATCTGTCCCTGTCAATGCTGCACCCTTGAAATGACGTCGGGAAGAGCTTATGTTGTTTTGATAGCATAGCTCAGTGCAATGTCATTGTAATGCCTCAAGTAACTACAGGATTTTCTGGCTATCTGGACATCTGTTAGGTCTGCTAGGATCCGTATGGCAGCCTGAAGTTTAAGGGAGGAAAGACAATTCCCTATTCAGACTTAGTCCAGGGTGATGGCCTGGCTCTGAAGCAAGAAGACTTTCCTTTTCTCCATTGTAACATCAGCTGAATTCACTGCTTTGGGACATGTAAGCTTTTGGGATCTGGCCAAGGATAGATGTTCTCAGGATGTTGAAGCTGCAGATAAGAGGTGAGCCTGGAATGTGTCTCCTGCTTGGTGCATCTCCAGGAGGCTGAGCCCAGACCCTTCTTCCTGCCTTGTGTTTGAGCATGACTCCATTTGCTTTGGCTTGGTTGTTATCTCATGTTGTCATGAATCTCAGTGAGGGGGAGCGTGACAAGAGCCTTGATATCACAGTCCTGACGTGGGAAGCCAAAGTAGTAGGACTTTCTGGGCCTCTGTCCTGGTTTCTGAAGGAAGTGGGTTTGCATCAACATGTCCTGTGGGTGCAACCTCCAGCCCATCTGTTGCTCTGTCTCCTCTATTGACTTCTGAACTCATTGCCTATTCTTCCTAATTGGGCCAAAGTCTGGAGCTCTCAGAGATACCAGGTTCATATTAACTTTGTAAATACAGGCAGCTTTAGAAGACAAATAGTCTTTTGGTCCTCTCTTAGGAAGAAAGCACTGCTCTTTGGGCTCAACCCTTGTTGCATACCAGAAATCCCCATATGAGAGTATTGTTATGATAGTCCCTGTCCCTTCTGAGGGGATTCTTGGTTGGAGAATGTCCGTTACCTGTACAAAACCCATTTGTTGGCACAGAAACTTATGCTGATTAATGACATGTCAATGTCATTGGTACATGGTTGAGCAGTAGAGGGTACTATTGTAAGGATCAAAATCTGCAGTCTCATTGGGCTGCTGGGGTGCCATGAGTAGATGTAGAGTGCTTTGATACACATGAAAGGTCTTGTGAACTTCAGAGGGAAGTAAGGAGGATGTAGATTTATACAGTAATAATTAGAGAAGAAATAAGCTGTCTGCGCTCTGCCCCATGCTTTGTACAACCCAGTTTTACTCAGTGTGTTATTCTGAAGGGCTCTCCTACTGAACCAGGATTTTCTTTTAACAAATGATAGACTTTATCCAACTAAATACATGGTTATCTTCTCTCTTGCACATGCGCTGCCTTCCTCAGAGCACGCATTCATATTCCTTACCATTTCAAAAACAGGCAGTTACTCAGGAAACACCAGAACTGAGACTGTTTGCATGTCTCCAGTAGCCCTTTTCCTATGAGCAGATGTACCTACTGACACAATCATCTACTATTTTTATCACTAGTCCCCTTCTCTCATCCAGTGACCAGAAGGCTCCTACTCTCTGGATCATTACTTTTCCTTCTGAGAGTGTGTCAAAGCAACAAAGGGCTGAGAGGAAGCTAATGTTGTGTCTCTATTTAACTAGGATAAATGTGGTGCTTGGATAATTATGGCAGCCTGACCTTGATCCTTGTGAAATAATGGACCAGCTAAGAAAGACTCTATTAATAAAGAATTAAAGGAGGGTAAAATCATTAATGTTGATCAGTAGAGATTTGTGGACTGACTTCAGAGGCAGAATAGCCCTCGGTTGGGATCAAGCTCTCAGCAGGCCTGGGTCATTTCCCAGCACTGTCTGCATGGCCTTGGGGGAGTCACTTTGCTTCTGATCAACGGGATCCATCAGTGAGCAATGTGAGATGAGGTTAGTTACATTCATTTAGCTTCTGCTTTTCAAGTAGCTACTCTTTGGTGATCAGCATCATTCATAGCACTGAAGCCAGGACCCAAGAGGTTATGGCAGCTGAGCGAATGATCTGCTATTGATCTCTTGGTCTCCCTTCCTCCAGCAGTGGTATCTGTACACTGGTCTGTGCAAACCACCATTGAAGTATGTAGCAACTAGTGTGTACAGAGCTTAAACAGGGTCAAGGCTCTTCCATGGACAGAGCACCAGGCACCTTTTCCCAGGCACTAGCATCACTTGCTATACCTGACAAAAGAGCCCTGGTATTTGCTCTTGAGTGCATGGGAGACTCTTAACAGGAATGGAGCCACGAGAAGTGACAGTGGTGCAAGGACTCGATTATTCCTTTGCTAGCTCTGCATGTGTTTACACTTCCCATAAATCTTGTTGCTTTCTCCTCATCGACTGCCTTTAAAGTTCAGAGCATTTTCTTCTTGTATTATTACTTTAGCTGGGGCAATAAATAAGCATGCCATCAATCAAACTAACAACACTGTAAACTTAGGAAGTGCAGCTAAAATAGATGGTGCATTAAAAAATTCTTTGACCGGGTGAAACATTTTTGTAGTTGGTTTGATTGCTGCTGGTGCCGATGTAAATTTGGGAGAAGTATATCCAGGAATTTATGGACTTTGGAATCCTGCCTCCAAAGCATTGACCTGATTCTGCTTTACAACCTAATAACATTCCCCAGCACTGTTGGTGTAAATTTTCAATATAATTTTTATGATGCTAAGAATTAGTGGTGTAATAATGTAAACACAACATGGACTGTAAGTCACCCCCTTCCCTTCTCACACTGGGAATGCCCTGTGCTCCTTGCTGCTTCCTTCTCCAGATAATCCTGGGCTGGGAAGTTGCATCAGTGTTTAGAAGTGATTCATCAACGGAACCAGCTTGTCAGCCCTGGAGCTTGAAGCTTTCTGTCTGCAGTGGTACCGGGCTGCTGCTGAACAAGCCTCGGGTTTGCTTGGGGTGATATCACAGCCCTGACCTGGGCTGACTGTGCTGGGGTGTGAGAGGGAAGCTCAAGGAACATATTCCAGGCAGTCCCTGCTGCCTCTCAGCTGCCAACTTGCTGCCTTCCTGCTTTTTATCCAGGTGAAACATGATTCCCCTGAAAGGAATGAAAAAATCCCCAGTATTTTCTTCTTCTTTTTCCCTTTCCTCTTTCTCTTTCCTTCCCTTCCTTTCCTTTCTCTTTCCCTGTTCTGTTTTGGCTTTAATGGTTTTTGATTCTAATTTAGAGAGCATCCAGATGCTGTGATCTAGATATCTTTATAAAGTCGCAATCCCTGCCTCTCACTCCTTCTTAATCAAGACTTAATCCCTTACCCTCTTGATAAGATTACAGCAGAGTGGGAGGGTGGGAAAGCCATAGGGAATGCAGGGAAAACAGTACATTGCAGCTCAGCAGAGCAGAGAAACAAAAGATGTATTGTATTTACATCACATGTGAGTAAATAGCGATCTGAGTGTCATTTCCTGTGCATCCCAAAGGGCTTGAGTGAGTAAGTTATGGTCCTCACTTGGATTCACTTTGACGTCATGTTCCTTCTAGGCAAGATGGCTTGGGCAAGGCACAAAGATGGTTGATGCAAAAAACATCTTAAAGCCCCCTGAGATTGAAGATGAGGAAATGGATTTTAATATCAGGAGAAAAGAGGATCTGTATGCTTTGAGATAAGTAGGTAGTCATAGAGTTAGTGATGGTCCTAAGTGGAGATGAATGCTACTCATCTGGGAAAGGAAGGGTGAACATCCATTGCCAAGAGCTGAGTTTATCTTGCTAAGGATGCCTGCAATGCAGTCAGCAGTAGGTGAGCTCTAGTTTCCTTCTATAGACAGCAGAGATCCAGTCAAGGTTACCAGAGATCATGAGGGAGTAGTATCAAGGAACAGTAACAAAGATTCCTTCACCTGAATGCTTGGGTAATAAAGAATACACAGGGGAAGAGAAGTGAACTGGGACATCAGTGTAAGGTGGAGACTGTTGGTAGGTGGATGGGTCATTTTATTAAAACTTAGAACAACCATCCAGTGCCTAAAAAGGGGTCTACAAGGAGTCTGGAGAGGGGCTTTGGCCAAGGGATGGAGGGACAGGACAGGGGAATGGCTTTAACTGCCAGAGTGGAGACTGAGATGAGCTCTTGGGCAGAAGCTCTTCCCTGTGAGGGTGCTGAGGTGCTGGCACAGGGTGCCCAGAGAA